>JAQGBJ010002870.1:0-14691 GCA_034698345.1 Sphaeridia pumilis
ACAGGGTAATCTATGCTGCTGGACGCAACGGCCATCTACCGGACAGTGTCGCATTCGTTGGGGTTGAACGCAAGACTCCTGTTGTTTCCATCATAATCAATGTGAGTTAAGTAGCTGCTTAACTGACTTTAAGCTTTGTTAATTATATTAACGACGTCTGTTAATATTTCTTGTAGACCGTCATTGCCATACTCATCATAGTCTCCTTGGACTTCAACGGCGTCGTCGACTTCTTTAGCTTCGGAGCCTGGATCTTTTACGGCCTTACATCCGCTGGCGTCCTGGTTCTTCGGTACCGGAAGCCCGACGTCCCTCGCCCATTCCGAGTACCTCTTATCATTCCAATTATTGTTGTTCTCATGTCCATCTTCCTTGTAGTGGCTCCAGTGGTGGTTGCCGAGGATTGGGATTCTCGTCTCGGGTACTTTGTGGCCCTAGGAATCATGGCCTTTGGTTTCGTTCTCTACGTTCCATTCGTCCACTTCCGATGGGTGTTTCCTGGAACTCGTAAGTTTGACAAACAGAAGGAATTTCGACCCCTTAGCAAGTCAATGTTCTAAAGTCGCTATTGTTTTGTCTATAGATTCTGTCGCAGTCTTCCTTCAAAAACTCTTTTACGCTTTGCCTCCAGAAGCAAAAGACGTTTAAGAAGTACCAAACTGAAGATTCTTCAAGCTCAAAGCCTTTGAAACCTTTTTGAAATTTCGATAGATTTCGATATTAAATAGTTTTTTATCAGTAAACGCAGTAAACGGCTACAGAGCGTATTGTAAGTTTAAGTAATTTTTGTCAATATATTTGTTGGTTGGATTCGGCTCATAGTTTTCAAAGGTCCATTGTTGCCTTGTTAAACGCTTGCACTCGGCCATGACAAGGAGCGTTTGGTTCTTCTCAGACATTGTCATGCATTTCCCCGAAAGCGTGTGACGAATATGTTTGGTCTGAAGAAAACAAACAGGACTTTAGTAACCCAATTGACATTTTGGCAAACAAGCCCAAGTTGTTCAACTACCTCAAGATCGTACTGCCACTCTTGGTTGCCGTGGTCGCCGTGGCACATGAAAGATATGACTTTGTTGTCAGAACCGGAAGCGTAGTCGGCACAGAAGTCTTGACGTCGGATCTCAAAGTCTCTTGTAAACGAAAAGAGCTGCAAAAAATGATGGTTCACCAGCCGAATTTTAGCTATAGAACAAATATATGGACGTCTGAAATCTTACCTGGTTCCCCTTCAAACCGTGACATCCATAAAGGCCCACGGCCGTGTCACCTTCACGAAATCCGCCATCTAAGCAGTAGCTGGTACCCTTTACTTTCTCCATGTTTCGTATCTGGAAGAAATCCATTTTTCAACAAGTTCACCACATAAATCAAGCCTCTGACTTCTTACTTCACCGTAGGCGTAGCCATCATCTGGAAGAAACACTTCAGGATACACATTTTGCAGGTACCATTCGAAGGACTTGCATTGGAGGTTTTGGCGGAGCTTGATTCTGTCCGAAATGTCTCCGTAGTCGCCCTGTACCAGTAAAGTTGATTAGAAGCCTGAACTCAAAGTACGCGGAAGAATGAAGTTCTGCTCACCAACTCATTGTTGATCTGCGAAAAGTAAAACCTGGAATAATCGTCAGTCCACACTTTGGCGAGGCGAACAAGATTCTTCCTGAGGACGTCAGTTCCGTTACGCCACTGATACGGAGATTTTTTTCGGAAAATATGGCCGACATGGGAACAAGGGACGATTTCGAGTCTCCCGCCACACATCCAAGTCTGTAAATTGAACGTTACACAAAGCTCTTTGTTCACTTCGAAGCTCTCAGCTCTATGTTCAACTAACCTTGAAACTCAATTCCAGATTTTCTCCACCCCAAATATCAAACTCGGGATCGTACAAGCCCAGCTTTTCAAAGAAACTTCGGTCAATTGAGAAGAGGCCGCCGGCCATTGTTGGTGAGGCGAAGGGAAGGGATTTGTCGTGGTAGTGTTTGAAGCGTCCTGGTGGCATCGCGCGCCAGTTGAACTGCAAAACCGAGGATATTTTGGACCTACAGTTATTGGACCTACAAAAATTTAAAAAATCCTGGTTTTTCTTTTACAGTCATACTCCAGTCAAAAATTCCCAGTGAAGGCTTCCCGGTCTCGTGGTCCTTGGGCGGTAGGAATTCCAGCGTATTGTCATCAATGCTATCAATCACTGGACAAACGACATTTGTCTTGTTTGTCTGGATTCTGTCCAGCAGTGGCTCAGCCCAACCTGAAACGGCAAGAAAAATTCTGTTTTATAAACCACGATTCTCAGCTGTTTTTGAACTTGAACTTACCTTCCGTAGCCTCGATATGCGAATCCAAAAACGTCAAAACCTCCCCGACAGCCGCCTTAGCTCCAAGAATCCTCGCTTTAATCAGGCCCACTCGCTCCGGAGCCCTCAAAATCCTAACTTTTCTGTACTTCTTCATGTAGTTGTCCAGCTGCTTCTTCAAGTAATCTGCAACAACAAACCCTTTGATTCCTCACATTGCTTAAACCTCAGAATTGAAGTACCACAACTCACCGAAATTGGAAGCGTCATCAACAAGAATAATCTCATCCAGCAGTTTCGGCGGCGTTCGGTTTATAACCGAATGAACAGATCGGAGCAAAATTGACCACGCTTCGTTATGGAAGCAGATAACGACCGACATTGACGGAAGTCGCTTCGATATTTCGTGGTTCTTGCAACTGAAAAGTATCAAATCAACTTAAAATCAAAATATTTTTCTAAAACAACAATTTGAAAGACCAACTCACTTGGGATGCCGCATGTCCTGCAAACTTCGGTCAACACTGATTTGGTCGCTCACGTACTCGTTGAAGGAGTTGCGCTCCCAGCCCTGTTTGATCTGGGCCTGCTGCTCCGCCGTCGGATTCTCGACAAAATAAGCCACGCCCATCTCACCTGGTGACACCTTGTTGGGCGGTTGAGGTATCACGCCCTGCTCCGCTGGCTTCCCTTCCATCGGGTCAGCGACGATGGCTTCCGCGACCTCCTTGGGCGCTCCTGCTGCTGGCCGCTGCGCATTTGTGTCTCCTGCATCTTGTGAAGATGCTGCTCGACGCCCAAATTCCGTACCAACCATGAAGAACACTCCACAAACACAAGAATAAATGGCCAACTGGATTATTGTCTGGCCCAGTCGTTTGCCATGCAGCCTGACTTTTGCAACCGGCATAATGATAACTTTGTTGGGCTCACAGAACCAAGTACGTGTATTACAAAAGGAGCTAATTGGCGAGACAATCCCAGATTTCCACCAAGACACGGTTTTGTCATTTCGCGAATATAAATGCGTGAACCTCCTCCCCGCACCTTACATGCAGCTGGTGATGTGTGAATGTTCCAGATATACATAAAAGTGCAATTAATCCTGTCGCTTCCACACATCCCAGTTCATATCCAGCTGACATGGCAAAAATGGTTCGAAAGGAAGCGTTTAATGAGAAAAGAGAAGAAGCTGCTGCACAAACATACAATGTGCTTGCAACCGCAAAAAACAATGAGAAAGTAAACTGTAACATTTGCCATTATGAGCATTATTGGCAAAAGCGCACAATGTGCGAATTCCAGTGCTTGTAGAGTCAAGCACGTGTGAAATGTACAAAATGTATTTAACAGGTGAGTAAATATTGCCAAGAATGAACGCATAGCTCAGTAAGTATTTTGAAATTCAGCCTCACAGTTTCAAACGTCAACTGATGAAATTGGCATCAAGTGCCCAATGAGACCAAGTATTTAGGAAACCTTGATAATTTCTACGTCTTGACATTTGAACAATATGTAAACAAAATTGAATAAGCTTTGGAATCGATTGCCTTTCATCAGCAGCTGTACAGAATATTGAAATTGAATTAATAAATAGAATTTCGTTACGTAAAGTGCCAAGTGTTTGATGCTCGACATACTTTTTGTCGTTGACATTGGACATTTTCCAATAAAAGTCTTGTCAGGTTTTGAGACGGAGAAAGGGGAACCCGCCTTCCACGTCACTATACTTGGCCATAAAATAATCATAGGGCATCAAAATGTCTACATGGCGAATTATACTGCAATTCAAGCTGTTAAGTAAAGGTTCCAAGTAAAGCAAGCATAGCAATAACTGGCGATTGCAGGAGCAAGTAAATTGGTAAATTGACCAGGTGATTGCAGCCAGCTGATTGAATAAAGGTCGAGGGAAATTATATAAGACTGTCAGACGAAGGTAAAGCAAACATGCAGGTATGCATACAAAGTTGTTTCTGCGATTCAGCTCGGCTATTATAGATTCCGATCTAGCGCGGCGTCTAGTCTCAGGGCTGTATCACCTATTTGGAACTATATATGTCAAGGGATTTTTCTACACTTTTGAAAAGTACTTCGCCATGCTCCTCGACAAAGACTGGCGGCTCCTGCACGCCATCTACAAAGCCACGACTTCTCTGGCGCTCCTGCCAATGTCTCTCAACTGGAAGAGCGGCGAAGCCGCTCTTCCATCTGCAGGTCGACTTCGGTGCTGGAAGTTTCTGTATGCCTGGATGCTCTTCATTTGTATCGAACTGTTTGTACGCTTGGCGCTCAGTTTCGCCACTGGCAACGCTGTTATAGCGCTGATTCCGTACCATGTCATGGTTGCCTTGTCCTTTGCAGTGACTAATTTGTGTGCCTACAAAGTGTTTCTGCAGAACCCGTCGCTCAATGTGGCCATTTTCAACCAGATTCAGCACCTTCCAGGTACGTAAACAAACTGAATCAAAGGTTTCCATAACTTACTTACAAAATCTGTCTGGTTTTTCTGAAGGCTTCGAAAACCAGAGCCCGGCAAGGCCCAAGTTGCAAAAAAAGAAAACGAGAAAATATACACTTCAGGAGTACTTGGCGTTGGCCCTGCCGTTCATGACCAACTTCGTGAATGGCGCTGTGTACTTGATGAACTATTCGGCAGTGGGCGAGGTTTCGCCGCAATTTCTGTACTCTTTGGTTCCTGGAAACGTTCGTTCTGATTGCCTTCAAAGGATATTCATGTTTTTGGAGTTTAGCGGCGTCCTGAGAGTCTTCACCATTTTCGTTCACGTCCTCATCGTCTCGTTAATATTCTTTCAAAGATGCATCGAGTTCTTCGACCAGCGCCTTCATGTGGTTAGGTAGGTCATTTGTAATTTACTTCACTTTGGTCACCAGGCGTGTTTTATGATTGTCAATCAATTGCAGGCACTCCAAAGGTTCAGTATCCAGCATAATTTCAGAATGTCGAACATACCGCCGATTCCAGCTCGAAATCGTCCTCTTCAACCTCGTCTACGCTGACTGCTGCTTCGCTATGAAAATGCACCACATTGTGGCCGCCATCTTGAATCTGTTTCTCGGTATTCGCCTGATTGGCCAAATCCCAAAGCTTGCTGGCGGCTGGATATACGTCGGCGTTTATGTAATACTGTTGTATGTCGTCAACTTCGATAAGGCTTTTGCAATTCCTACCAAAATGCGCGCATCGGTCCTCGAACTGGCTGTTGCTGCATCGAAGCTCAAAGACGAGAGAGCCAAGGCGTATATCAGCAAGTACCTGACATCCGTTCCCAATATCGGCATCAAATGCGGCTCTTTCTATATTTTCGAGCGGGAGTCTACGCCCAATTTTTTGTCGTTTGTCATGAACCAGGTTATGAATTTGCTAGTTACTTACAGAGAACTCTAGAAGAGTGAAAACAGGAAGCAGATTTTTCTCAAAGCACTATGATAAACACTTCTGGCTTCAGCCCATCATTGTATATATATATACAGCTCTAGAATATCGATTACTAATCAAGGAAGTCTCTAGAAACGGACGTTAACCACTGATTACTTCTCAATTTCCTTTTCCCATGAAGCACAGCTAATTTTTTCACCAGAACAAAGAATAGCTCCATTCAGACGAGTGTGTCTGAAAAAAGGCTGCGAACTATGGCTCACAGCGACTGCATTGCCTCCGAAGTGTACAAGGATCCTGCAGAGGACTGGTGGTTCGGCTTCGCCAGATCCACAAGGTACCCAACTCACTACGATGACCAGCACAACGCAGCTCGAGTTGACATCCTGACCGCTGGGCTCATCTTCGCCATTTTGATTTTGGCTATCAGTTTCTACGCCATTTTGCCTGCGTACGGGGGCAAGGAGCGGTGGAGTGTATTCCTGAGGGTCTTGTTCAGTTTGACGATCGGTGGTACCATCATTGGTGAGGAACATCATAGATTTCAATCAAAGAGCCTTAAATCCCTCAAGTGAAGAATATTATATTCTTTTAAGTCTGCAACTTTGGCCACGAATGGGAAGTGGGCCACGCCCACATCCGAGCCCAGTACAAAGCCGGCTCTGCAGCCGAAGTCGATGCACGAATCGGTCTCCATGTTTCTCTTCGAGGAATTAATATAACACTACAAAGTAAGCAGAAAATCTACCCCCCAGTTCAGGGGGGTCAAAGTTCAAAGTCAAATACTGACCTTTTTCCTCGTACGTTTGTTTACAGGTCTTCCTCCATCAAAAACCGCAGGTCCACACTCGCCCAAACACCTCAATATTTACTACAATGAATACTTTTCCTGGACTTGGGCTCAAGGTCGATTCGGTTTCGGCAGAACCGCTGGAAGAATCTCACAGGACTTTAGAGAAAAAACGTACCAGGGACTCCCGTATCCGATACTTCAGGTTGCTGAGTACTTCACTGTGGACGGGGAAGGGCTGAGGATGGGACGCTTTTATAGAACTTCGGGCTACTTTGCCCATATTTTCATGTGGTAAGCTAACTCAGTTAGTTACGAGACCCGTTCAATATAGCCAGTAATATAGCGCTTGCATAAAAATCTGTAGGACCGCCTTCGCTCTATGGCTCCTGACCAACATCCTCAGCTTCATTCAAGTCAACCACGCCTCTTTCACCTTGCTCCTGACCGGCTTGTCTCAACTGGTCGCCGTGCTCTTCTGGATCTGCAACCGAAATCCCATTGAAGTCCTAGTACCCTTCGAAGCCGCATTTCCGGCTCCTCCGCTCCTCGATGTTATTCTCAAGACTTCGTACGGCATCGACTTGTATCTTGTTGCTGGAAACGCTGCCTTGTGTTTGGTTCTGTCCTTTGTGATGTTTGTTTGCAGTGCGAATATGCCAGATGGCGTTTGTGCCTTCTTTGGAATCGACCCCTTGACCATTTACGTTGATGATGACTTCTGTGAGATACATATTTTTTAATCAGTTTTTGGGTTTTCCCCTCATTTTTGCACAAATGCCCCAATTTTTTCAGCTCCTTCGCCAAAGACCCCGACTTCAGAGTCGTCTCCTTCAAGGGACCAAGGCCCACAAGCGGATATGAAAATTGTGATTGATGGAGAAGAAGTTTCGGTACGCGTTTTCTAAAGCATGTTATACTTTGCCATTAATTTCCAACAGGCTTATATAATAATCTTGATTTGTGTGTTACAGAAAAGTGGAACATTGTTGCGCTTGAGAGAATCCCAAACACATAACCTTGTCCGGTCCTTGACAAATTCCTTCCGAAGGCCTTCCAGGAAAGCTCCAGTGGCCAAAAGGTTACAAATTTTCTATTTTGCAATTTTAAATTCTAAACTAAATTTTAACCCATGTTTTTCTAAATGTCATAGAATACCAGAAGAAAACGAAAAGGCCCCTGAAAACATACCGTTGCTGGAGCTACCAAGCACTTCTTCCGGAGAAACTGCTGGTTATGGAAACACTTCTCCAGTTCCTGCTCCAGCATTGGAAGAAGACCTGAAAGTAAATACTATTCCTCTACCGCCCTCGGTTTCAGTGACTGATGAGCACTGAACTTCACGTAATGTAAAATGTAATGTATAAATACTACTCCATTTTGAAGCACATTCTCAACAACATCACACAAATTGCATTTTGTTCAGGATAAACCACAAAATAAATTGTATATGTAGTTCCCTCAGTAGTTTATGACGTACGATATAAAGAATGTCTATAGTCGGAAATAGCTTGTATTCCTGGACATTGCGGCGATGAGCAAATCCATCAGCTTTGCTGATAAGTGAGTGCTGAAGAATATTGCCATTTTCCCTTTTCGCAACTAAAACGCCACACACAATGACGATCATAGACTGTTCACTCTACTTGCACTATCGAAATACAGTTTTAGCCTTTCTTATATATAACTTTCCGTCTTACGGAATTACGGAATGAGAGTAATTATCACCTGGAACGTAGTATTAATCGATCGACGATCCACGTAATAAAGTATTCATTACCGTTGCCTTTTTCACAAAAATTTACGCCGTCACAAGATACTTTGCTCATACGTAAACGTCAGTAGCCGTCAAAGTCAATGGAGAAAGTTTGTAGAGTTGGAGACGCAAAGTTAATTCTTGAACAGTTAATTCCATAATGTAGATTTTACAATTGAATTGCAATGTCTTTTAGGCGTTTGCAGCTGGTGAATATAGGAAACTTTTTCTCAAAGAAGCTTTCTTCAGACTCAGACCAAAACTTGAATGAAGACAGCAATCAGCCTGATCGTATATTTATAAAGCGGCGTGGATTTAAAGTGAACCGGCGCGAAAACCCATTGATCAAATACTTGAACAAAAAAGACAATCTCGCCGGGTTTGACAAGTGCTTCCGATTTTTCCTCCGTTGGTTTTTCTTCCTGTTCGAATGGGACGAAAAGGCCAAAATTTTCGCAGTGACAAAATCCCGCTTGAAAACAAGACTTTACCTGGCCAAAACGACATTTCATTGTCTTTACTGCATTTTTCAAGTGTCAAACTTGCTGGATGTGGGGAACTCGTCGGAGAAAATGAATCCCAAAATTATGTTCAATTTTGTCTTCACTCTAACAGCTGTTGTGTTGGTGTTTTTTCACATAAAGTTTTGGCAGGAGCGAAATCATGTAATGTCTGCTATAAATGCGTTTTACAAGCTTTATAAAGATTCTTTTAAGTCCCGCAGCTAAATTTTAAAAATTGAAATTACTAAAATATCTATATGACGAAAAATCCATGTTTGTTTTTTAACAGCAATACCAAAACGAAGCCCTGACCTGAACAGTTTCGGCCAAATCGTCTTGGAAATCGTAGTAAAGTACGGCTTCGAAATGGGCGTCGTGAATACTCTGGGCGCTCTCCCGCTCTTCCTTTCGGATCCGGAACACTCGCGCCATCTATACAGCCTAGTTCCTGAGGAATACAGAAACCGAAGGGTTCTCATGGTCTTTTTCGTAATCGAAGGGTACATTCAGAGCACTACCACCATGTTGATCAGTGCCATGTGGTCCTTGCCGCTCATGTATGTCTTTTACCTGCGGAGCTGGTTGGAGGGTTTAAGGTTAGTGAAGCTACCGTAATTTTGGCGGGAAATTTAAAAATACCAGGGTTTTAAAGGTACACTTTTCCCACAGAGACTTGAAACTAGAATTCGATGGAGTACCAGGACCTGTGAGGGCAGCTTCCCGCTCTTTACCGCTGAGCATTCAAAAGTACCGCCGATTCCAAGTGCTCATCTCCTCGTTCCAGGAAGCCAGGGTACTTGCTGTTTGGTTCAACGCGAGCTACGAAGGCGTTATATTTCGGCCAATGAAGTTGACGGTGCAGTTGCTTCACTCGTTGATGATATTCATAGCACTTCAGTTTTATAGCCAGTTGCCGCTGGTGACCGCTATGATGTTCGGGTTCTGGGCGATCGTCTTGTTTCCCTTCAGTACATTGATTATGACGTACATGGCTCAAGTGGTCACTCTTTCTGAAGGTCTGACTGGAGCTTGGAGTTCTGAGCTGACGCTTTATGAAGTTCGGGTCATAAGGTCGCTTCAGCCCGTTGGAATCAAAATCGGAAGGGTTGTAAGGGAGAGGGATGTCTTGGTGAATTTGTTGTTTATTTCCAAGCTTACCAAGAATTGTCTGCTTTTGATGTAGTTAAGAATTCTGGAAAAATAAGAGCCTGGACAAAACTTCAGTTTTCTTATTTTTTACTCCGCTGCAAAACTCCATCCGGTATATTTTATAACTTTCTGCGGTATTGGATTACAAAGCAGAATCATTTTATACTCGTCGTCTAACGAATGGAATCTGTCCTTCAAGTCCAGAAATCCTTGGAACGTCTTCAATTCCCAGATCAAGCGGCAAACCTGAGAACCATGAAAAATATTTAAAAGTTTCAGTAGTTTTTCTAAGATTAAATCTTCAAAATTTATATCTTTAAACTCCTTACATTTGAAGAAAACCCACAAATTATAAAATCTCGTCTGGCAAGCATAAAAACGTCCTTGACAATCGACTTGAGGTTTTGGGCAACAGCACTCCCGTTGGGCAGGTCCTCATTTACTGAGCTCCAGAAGCGCCATCTGGGGGCCTGGTACCTGAATGTAGAATTCAACTTCATTGTGTGTGTCAGTGGAGCCATAGAAATTCACCTTACTTGGACCGAAATTCATCCAAAACTGCAGGATCATCAGTAGCCACAAAGACATCAACAGTGGAATCCGGATTCTCGCTGAACTTTCGATGAAACTTGAACGCTTGATCAGCGTATTCAGAGACTTGGTGGACTGACTCAGCCGCTTCGTTGATCTTATCCGTTCTTCGAACATGTGCACTATAGAAACATTCGTGAAATTTTAGTTTCATACACTTGTTTAGGCTTCAATGAACTTCAGGCGCCCTCACCCACCCAATGACGTTCCCAGTTCTTGAAAACGGCCTTGAAATAATCCTGAGCTCTTCTTCAAGCTCCTCGTTCAGCTGCATGGTGAGATTCAGGAACATCCCCACAACCCACGTCATCGGATTTGGATGAACAACGTTCAGCACATCCGCCAAAAACCCGGGCATTGGTAGGCCTTCCGCAAAGGTGAATCCAAATTCCCCTTCTATCTCTACAACGGAAACGTTACCGACGGTAGACCATTTTTCGATATCTGCAAAGCGTTTCGTTTCAACATGATAATGAAGCGGGAGAAAATCCAAGGGTTTCTAATTTAAAATAATCGCCACTTGCGTATGAGCGAGCCTTTGGAGCAAGGCTTCCACCAGTCGACAACGAACCGGACTTGACTAGCTTCAAGAGAGCAGGAAGATCCAAGAGGCTTAAAAACCGAGTCCCACTTGTCATGGTAAGGCCAATTATTCAGCCCACTGTGGACGAGCGGGAGATTCAAAACGAGTGACATTGCCAAGCATAGGCTCCGGTGATGAAGCTGACATCCGAGGCCGCAACCTGAAATCGAACCACCTAACTGTATTTGAAGTCGAGTCGAAACGTATATATCAAAGGGCTGAATGAGCGTACTGTCGTCGTGACCGCAGTGTAAAATGGTACCACAATTTGATTTTGTCTGGATGGCGTCCAACTTTGTCTTGACGTACTTCGTTACCAGTTTCAGCTTTGTCTCATCATTTAATCCGTTGCTAGTGAGCATATCTTCCAGTTGGATTAAATTAGCCTCTGCGATGCTCTTTTCTGACCTGTTAGCAAAATCACTTGGATTAAAACATAACTTTGAACGTGTTTTTGATTTCTGTTGCACTTACGAAACGTTGAAGAGGAATTTGCGGGAACTGTATCCGTGGTTCAAATTCCAACTTAGCAGTAATAAAAGGTACGTACACACTGAAGCTAAAAGTATCCATCGTTTTTGCAATTTGACCATCATATTCAAAAAATTTCAAAATTGAACAAAATTACAGTTGGAAATATTGAAAATAGAACCTGCTCTTGGTCGCAGTTTGGACGTTGAAATTTTTTGGTATGGGACAATTAGAATCCTGACATTCTTCCCCAATGGCCTTGAGACTGTCTGAAGTTGCAATGCGCACTAAAGAAACAAGCCAATTATAGGTTATCATTCATCAATAACTTTTGGACTCCAACAATAACAATGCACGAGCGCTCCACTCTTTGACAATTAAATGTTACCAGCTGGTCGTAAAACTGACGCTAAAATATACAAGATACGATTTATAACCAATTGATTACAGGTAAATCCAACATTTCTAGCTGCCGCTTTTCAGCTATATGAGAATTGAGATAATAATATGATATTGATATTCAACCTCTCTGTGGGCTTTATAAAAAATATCAGGATAGGAAACGCGACGAAACCGAAGTTTCAAAAAATATACCCAAGTCTTAAAAAATTAAAACACTTTGGCTTCCGAAACCCAATCTTACTAAAAGTGTCCGGCATCTTTTCTCGATTAGCACAGCGGTCTGGTTGGGCCAGGATTAAGTCACCTATCCAGTTCATGCCTCTGATTTGGATTGGCTGGCATTATCAAGTACCGTTCAGACATCTGTATTACCTCTTAAGCTGAAGATCCCTTAAAATGGCGTTACAAGGTGAAAGTTACGTAGTGTTAAATACAGTAAAAATGTATTACTCCATGGTGTATTTATACGTCCGATTGTTCTGTTAACACCCAAATAAAATTCTTCAAAATCCACGCTTGAAAAGGAACCAAAGCAATTCGCATGCATCTTTATCACACGGAAATTCTTGGATCTTCTTGAATATATATGAACCAAACAAATATTGATTG
Organism: Sphaeridia pumilis; assembly: GCA_034698345.1. NCBI lineage: Eukaryota > Metazoa > Arthropoda > Collembola > Symphypleona > Sminthurididae > Sphaeridia > Sphaeridia pumilis. The sequence continues at coordinate 12,552 of JAQGBJ010002870.1, forward strand.
AGATGGCCTTAGCCTACATTCGGATCATTCCCACTGCAGCGCCCCAGTTTTGATATGTCAATAGTACTATAGATTCACAGAAAAACGTTTATGTTTTGCGTACAAATTGAAGCTTGGACGGTCTGTGGACTGTGGAGGCATTATCAAATGACAGACATGCGTCATTCATACATACGTCAACATGCGAATATGTTCTAGCTCACCTGTATAAATTCTTAAATACACTCTAAGTACATACCTCCTCATTCCTCTCCTCACCTCTTATCTATAAATTTTGCCAAAACGTTCAGAGTGAGTTCTGGAAATAAAGTATGCTCTATCGGTATTTATACATCACAGGATCAAACCTCACTCACTCCCAATTATCAGCCCCCTCGATCACGTTGATCACAATGTCAATTTCATCGTTGAGCTTAAACGTCCGACTACTTAATGCTTTCTGAAGTTCATTTTGTAAGAACGGCGGAAGCTGAGTGAGTGAATTGCTGTGAAAGTTGGTGATTGTTGTCAGGAAAATAAACTCGGTTTTAGTACTATTGGAGTTGGAACGTTTTATACGTTGTGGAATAAACGTAAAAGCACCTTAACTTACTAGGTGAAGGATGGGGTGAAATATTTGCTCGTTACCGATGTCATGTGCTTCTCGCAAGTGATTTCGTCATGAAATGGTTGGAAAACCTGGTCTCGGAGTATTACGACGAAGCTGTCAACGTCTTCAGGACGTATTTAAACCTCGACAGGCCTGCCAAACAAGTGTCGTTAGGGGTTCTGAACCTGCGAAAAGACATAATTTGGTAGGTAAACGTTTTTTGAATTCCGCCATTCCACCAAGAACCTGTCCAATTTACAAGAGTGAACCTAAAGTATATATATTGGGCGGTGATCACAGGTTCATTTTGATTTGGCGCTTCTACTTCATCCCAGTATTTGTATTCGAACCGCGGTTCCGTAAAGACCTGGCACGAGGAAAAGTCATCCAAGACGCTGTATATCGCGAATACGTAGAACGTACTACACTTCTTCCCAATCCACTTCCACCTTGGTACATTCGGTTGACCTGCTGGTTGTTACAATATCGAAAAATGGCAATTGCTGCCTTTATTACGACGTTAATTTTAATTGGTGAGTTATTTTAGTCTATTACATCATCCTTGTTTCCATTTTATCTATTTATTGATATCCTCCAATTGTTGTCTGTGTTTGTTTTCGTAGCTGGTGGCTTAAGCTACCATTACCTGAAGCCGGATCCTGAAACTCAAGTCCGCACCAAGACGCTTCTACCATCCGATCCGTACCAAGTTCCCAACTTGTCAAACTTAATACCAGCAGTCCTGGAAATTGTCCCTTTTCAAAAGTCCTCCTCAGAACCAATTCCGGGTTCCTGCTATGTGTCCTCCAATCACAGCTTCCCATCAGGCCTCCGTTTCAACCTCCACTGCAACGAAAAAGAAGGTTTCAGGAAACTATACTTCCTTCACATGAACGCGAGCGAAATGGATGCTGACTCAGTGGACCAGGTGCTCTACAAATATCCCAACCAAACCATTGGTCTGCACCTTTACGTCGACTCGTACCTCGACCACAAGATCCTGGATAACTTCCGCCGCTTGTTCAGCGGCAAAGATTGGCCAAAAGTACGAATTTTGATCTTTTCTGCAAAAGATCCCAGTTACATGCGACAAATCCTTGAGGTTGTTGCCAAAAGCCTCCAGATTTCCGGCCAAGGAGCTGGTGCTTTCCTTGGCGAGACTTCGAAAGTTGGAACTACAGAAATCATCCTGATGCCAGGGAGAGAAGATGTTGAACAGCTAGCAAGTCAATACGCGGCGCTGATGCAGCTCCAAAGTGAGAACCAATGCTTCCGCTTGGTTATAGATTGGGGAATGACGCCAGAGGTCGCCTCTCAACTAGCTGCCTCGCTAACGGCCAATAACGTGAAGCTCTGCAGCGCGCACTACAAAATCACTGCGCGCAGCTACAAGGAAGCATTGCAAGTGCCCGTTTTGCCGGCAGAGGTCGTTCATGTGCTTTTGCAAGTGCCTGATGTAGCGGAGACGGCCAGGGTGAAGGCAACCGTTGTTTTTGGCGAGTTTCCGGATAATCTGAAGGACCTCAGGTTTGAAATTCTGCATCGGAATGT
>JAQGBJ010002871.1:0-14688 GCA_034698345.1 Sphaeridia pumilis
CCAGTTTGTAATATCAACAACACGATGTGATTCCAATTAAAGATTGATCAAAGAATGGATTGATTAATCTTAATCAATGACTTTAATCATTCGAATTGTTCCCGTGTTTACTCCGCAAATTATACAGTGGAAGGATTGAAACTGTTGGTTTGTAACTTGTTGTGAGTTTGGTGAATAGTGTCGACAAATAGTCGGTTGTTTACATTTGTTTTTTTCAAGTTTTTCAACTTTCATGAGTGAAAAACTTTCGGAATTCGGACGGATGGTCTTCGAGGAAAGTTGAAGGCTAGTGTGAAAAACATTTGGGAAATTTGGTGTTGGGGACGAGTTACGAATTTTTGAAATTGGAAGTGATCGGTAAGATTAAGTGAAAATTGTAATGAAATTGATGTATTTTATGGAATTTTTGTTTAACGTTTTTGTTTTCTAGGTTTTACAGTTGTGTTTTGAGCTTGACGTTATTGGAGTTTTGGGTTTCTTGAAGCAAACTCATTGGTTTGGATATTTCTGAGTTTCCTTTGGTGAGAATTTTTAGATAGCCTTGGCAGTAGCGTTTTTAGTGAAATGACGAGTCTAATGATGTGTTCGTTTGGTTTGTTGTGTTTTCAGAATCCAACATTGAAGTGAAGAGCCAAAATTAACTGTACAAATGAATGATAACATGGCTGAGTCAGAGAAATTGATTAGTTGACGAGGGAGTGAAGAAGTCGAAAGAGGATTATTGTGTGATTCAGGTCAGTTCAACACGATCACGATCCAGTAATGAAAATTTACTGTAATAGTTCATTTCCCATTGATTTTGCACATCTTTATTATTGATTGAACAAACAATACTCATTGACTCATTTTATTCGTTAACATACAGGAATAACATCACAATTCGGATTAGGACCACAATAGGAAAGATTCAGGAACGATAAAACAAGGATTTTGCCTTGAACAAGGTACGGAAATGAGAGATTCTTCAGTCGAGAATCCTGACGGAAGTGGATTAAAGCTCTGTGACTATTTGGGATTGTGTTATGACTTGTATGGAATCTAGGAGGGGCAGGGACAGTTTACCGTTGACTGGAAATTCAACCTGTTGTTCAGGTTCATTAGGTTCATAAATAGTTGCTGAGTTGAAGACTTCAGGTTCCACTTCCACTTCAGGGAGATTATCGGCAGGTTCTGAAATTCGCAAATCCTGCAAAGAGCTACAAGTACCTCGACGAGCTTGAGAAGTCAATACTTCTGTAGAATCACTGTCTGTTTGAGTAGCAGAACCATAAAGACTAGCTGATTTCTTTATTTCTCCAAATCCAGGTAGCTCTAATTTATTGGGACGTACTGAAGATTGGTTTGCTTGAGAGAGGGCTAACGCAAGTTCCTGTTGCTTCCGTTGACGTTCTTCTTCAGCTTCTCGTTCCCTAAGCTGTCGTACAAACAGATCGATCTGCAATTGTAGAAGGGGGTTTTGAATTAAGCAAATAGAAGCAGTGGTACTGGTACAGTAAAAATGCGAGACCAGCGATACCTTCTTGCGGTGAGAAATGTTTCCGGTCCCGGTTGAAGTGGCTGGCTGGAAGATGGCAAACAGATTTTTTGGTAGCAGTTTTATTCAATTTTGAAGTAGCTTTTAGCTGCCAAGTGGGATTACTTACTTTGAAATCACGACATCTGTCACATTTACAGGAAGATCCTATTCGCCCACCTGTGTAGATTCCTTCTTTGTTGTAAAGTCCTTCTTGTTGTCTCCTGTAAGTGCGTTTGCAGTCAGTTTCAAATGCTGGAAAGTTTAAAACTCTTGAGGATGTCAAATTACTTTTGCATGAGCTGGAACTCTTCCATGGGAGTAGTTAGCCTGAAGCACGTTCTTAGAACGGATATTAGCTCTTTTTGAAGGAATCGGTTGGTCAATCCATACACTAGAGGATTCATCATGCATGAGAGTTTAGCAAACATTGTTGGGAAGATGTACCTGCAGAAAGAATGAGGAATTTTTATTGAATTTACTGATTTTATGTTTTTGAATATTTTCTAGATTGAATTAATTTAACTGGAACAGTACTGGATTCGAATAATGTTGTGAACCATTGGCTGAACTGACTGACACCTACAGGAAACCCTGTGGACCTTTTGGATCCAAGGGTATCGCACTCAAGACCCACCTTGATGTCTATGAACGGCAACTTCGTGGACGTCGTCCAGTCGCCACGCTTATCTCATCATGGAGCAAGTCTACAAGACGCTGGAGTGCCAATCAAGTCGCCCAGACGGATAGATAGTAACTTGGCCTCCCTCGCAATCTACAATGCCCAATCCTCGCCTCAAACCACACCACTTCGAAGTCCTCAACATGTCTTACAGTCAGCTTCTCCAAGGCGGCCTCCGTCAACGGATGGTCAACAGAAACAAGTATATGTTGCTGCCAGAAGTACTCCTAAGTTGCCTTCAGCGACATTGATAAACGCTAGTACTTTGTCAATCGCTGATGATAGTCCAAGTCGTAAACGCAAATTGGATGAAGAGCTTCCCAGTCTTGGTTACAACTCAACGATCGCTGTTGTACACGAGGACGTTGAAGCAGGAAGCTCGGATGATGAGAACGAAGCTCAACTTCAATCTTTGTCTGCAACCCTGTATAATCCGTCTGAACTGAGCCAAAAGCCCCTGCTGAGTGATGGGAAAAGCCCCGTTCTGATTGTCAACTTGTACGAATGGCACGTCGGTTACACAATATGTCCGTTTGTTCCAGGAGTTGGAGTTCTTCCGCCAACTCACCTGATACCTTACTGTGAGCGTTACCTTCTTGACTGCATCGACAGTGGTTCATTACCGCTAAAGCTCGTTAGCAAATACGAGGAAGAAGATGGACTGCTCCTGCTGAAAAATGGAAACTGTCTGTTGACTGAAGTTAGAGACTTTCGACGATTCTCAAATACCCGCTCGCACGCTCCCCTAGTTCGACAGCTGACCTTAAGACAAACAAATCAAACTTTGCAGACTGACTTGAACAAGTTGATACAAAAGAGTCTGAGGGATAGACGAGAATGGAAGAAGCTGAGGCGAGAAAGACTGAGGATAGGAGCACCAAAAATCAGGCCGCAGCGGGCCAGTGCAAGCGAATCAAACTCTGAAGACGAGGAAAGCACTGACGAAGAAGCTGATGGAGATCGGTTTCATAGAGTTAAGAATGATAATCTGACGTACGATCAGCGACTGGAACTTGAACGACAGCTTGTCAATGCTACAGCCGGACCGCTGTGCTTGGATCCTAGTCCACGTGTAGGCTTTTTGGCTAATAGGACGCAGTTTGCCAAGTTTAAATGGAACACAAAGACGCTGAGGAGAAAGACTTGCAAGTGGATGGAACAAGGGAAGTTTCAAACAACAAACAATGCATCGCCAGCTACAGGAGCCGTAGATGTCGAGCCAAAGACTGGGAAATGGCAAGACAGTGTTTATTCAGCTGTATCTGAAGTGGTCGCCGGTCGGTCGAATGAACTAGATCCGTTTTTCAAGTTTGTGACTTCTTGGCGAGCCAAAAAACCAGCGGAGGATACGGATTTGAGCTTCACTATACCAAATGTAGTGCATTTTTTCAATTTCGGAACGTGTATTGAAAGTCTCGGAGCTAAAAAACTTTGTTTTTTCAGGGTGTCATCCAACCGCCTCCAACGTTGAACTACAAGGTCAATTGCGATGTTTTGAAGCAAGCAGGCCTCATGGACTTGCCAGAATCAGCGGTGCTGCGTACTTTATCTTCTGAGAACGTTATCAAGAAGGTTGAAGAGTACATATTGGAGACAGAACGCCGAAAACGACCTCATACGACGAAACTGTCCATTTACCAAAGAAACAACATCGAGTGTTACTTTGGAGAGCTTGAGATGGAATCTATTTCCGACCCGACACCGACGACCACCAAAACCCCCAACGCAAAACCTGAGCCACCTCAAAGCACAAAATGTCAATTCGAGCTAGGCTGCATGAGATCAGTTTCTTTGTATGTCAAGCAGTTCTCGGACATTTTCACAGAAGATGGCCGCAGACCGTGCAAAATTACTTACCACAAGATGGGCCAACCTCCTCAAGTAGTTTACGGCGGATCTTATACTCGGCCTCAAACAACTTCAGCAACAACCAGCGTGACTCAGGGCCAGAATGCTACCAGTACAACCGCCGCCCCAGTTGCCGCCACAGTAAATACAACAGTCGTATCAACGGTATCTACCACTGCCATATCCACTCCTGTCGTTTCGGTTCCTGCTGGAACGAAGGCCTCGGGACCTGTCACCGGCAAGGCTATTCGAGTTCCAATTTCTGTCACTACATCAAGTCAGTTGCCTGTCGCTGCAGTTGTCAAAGTAGCTCAGAAAACTGCAACATCAACAGTCACAGTCTCCACTGTACCTAGTCAAGTTGTCAACGTTACTGCAAAGACTTTGAGTTCGTCAGCGGTTCCAGCGACTGTTGTCACTTCAACAATGGCTTCGGTGGCGGCGACGGTGACGACTCAGACATACTCGAGTGGACAACAACGAAGCGTTCAAATCGTCCTACCTCAACCTCGAGCTGTACCTCAGCAGCAACTAGCCAATACTACTCCGACATCAACGCCATCAACTATCCAAGTGCAAATCCAACCTCAACAACAAGCAACACTACCTCAGATTTACGCTGTTAGTGCCGCTTCTCCAACCATGACTGCGATTCCTACTTCAACAACTGCCGGTGCCAATGTCAACTTCAATCTTAACGTGAACTCAGCTGGAATTGTGAGCCTGACACCTCAACAAGTTCTCACGCGACCTCAAATTTTCAACGTCAACCTTCAACAACATAATCAACCCCGGGTAGCGATTCAACAGCATAATCAGAGGCTCACGATCCAGCAACAGCCTCAGAAAATTGCTGGGCTCCAGCAGTCTCAACAGCGAATAACACTTCAGGCTCATCAAGGGCCTCATCCCCATCAGCAAGGTGGGATTCGGATCAAACAACAACCTACGCTGGCAACACTCCTGCTCACAGGAATTCCAAATCAGCCTCCAAAGCCTATCACGGTCGCCATTCAACCTCAGCCTCACCAAAATATCATTACTGGCCAGCAAGGAAATATGGGATCACCAATAATAGCTTCTACTATGGACCACCAAACTGGACTATCGTCGCCCATAATGATCGCTCAAGGTGCTTCGCCAGGAAACGCTGGAAATCCCAACAGCCTCAGCGTTAATTTGAACGCCATTAGTTTGGACGGTCAGCTGATAGCGGTCAGCTCAGCGCCCCATGTCGGAATGCAAGCTGGAGCAACGTACCACGTGGCTCATGCCGGAGGAACTTCAATGATGGGCGGAACGCCATTGAGTACCATGAACTTTATTAGACTAGCCAATAGCAATACTCACCACCAGTTACGTCAAGGCGGCACAGTGTCGTTAATGAACCCCCAAGGAATCATCATTAGCAGCAATACCGCAACCCACCAGGCCGCTACAATCACAACGAATCAGCAACAAAACAACACCCAGTTACACCAAATCCCCACCCCTACCAAAACAGAGCAAATGAACGACCTGGCAGTCCCTGACCTGAACACTCTTCTCGGCAACCAACACCATCACCAAGGCGGGAAAAACAACTTGGATGGTCTCAACCTTAACTTAAATTTGAACGTGAACTTGAATTTGAGCGGCGCCTCTCAAGATAATTCTAGTGTACTCTGTAGCGACAATGCTCAGGGCAATACCAACGTCAAGGCCATTCAGTCCACTCAAACCATTCAGCACCAAGCAGTTAGCATCAAAACAGAGCAGATTGACTCGTCCTCATATCAGCGAACTAACCTCGTCAAACAGGAGGTTATCGAAACAGCGTCGCAAGGCATGAGTGTATACGGCGTTGATCCGTTCGCTGGCATCGGTGAACCTTCCAACTCACCCACAAAGTCCTATGCTTCCTCCGTAGGCTCTTCGGGGTCTATCATAACGCTAAGTGACCTCCTGGGCTCGCCTCCCATAGCAGTCGTGTCTTCAACCACCCAATCCGCTCAAGCAACTGTGATGAACGCCGGTACTTCCAGCATCGTCTCTTCAACCCCGCGGCTATCAGCCCTGCTGGCCGGAACGCCATCAGCGGATACCGGAAACGGGAACCTAGTCGTAGACCCTTCGTCGCCTTCCTACGGAAATCTTTTGGACCGACTGGCAGCTTCGCTAAACCAGCCTCAGTCCCAACAGAACATTGCAAGAGTAACCGGAAGCAGACTTAACCCCATTGCCACAGCTACGCCCAAAGTAGTCCTTGAACATCCGGTTTTGGCTGCTACCCTGACTCAACAAGGGAATATTGTCGTGACCAGTTCAGCCCAGCAGCACCAGGCTCCATCACCTAGACCTACAACCTATCGCCAAATAGCACCTGCTCCAGCACCGCAGCAGCAGCAACAACAGCAACAAAACCAACAGCTGCTCAACCTACTAGGAATGAACGTCGTGAGCAACGCTTCATCGCCAACTGGGTCAACTCAGCGTATCCGAATCAGTACACCTCAATCAACAACAACATCCTCTAAAGGGTCTACGACGCCAGGAAACCGATAGTTTTGAATTTGTACGCGGCCAATTCACATTCCACTTTGATCATCAGCAGTACCTTTTGTATACAATGATGAGGCTTAACGTTATGGACAAACTCGTGTGTTCTCCAACACATTACGCTTACAGTTTATCTAGATAGGCTTAAGCACTTGTTTCTGTCACTCTGTATATATTATAACCTCGCTAATATTATCGACAGTTATCAACTGACTCACAGTTGATATCATTGTGCGTATAGTCTTTTACATGTAGTCTTGTATCTGTTTTGTAGTAGAATTTTCAAGCCTACTAGTAGTGAATAGTTGCAGACCTGGCTCGGGTCACTTGTTGTTAACTTATAGCCAGTGTTAACTAACGTTGAAATGACAAAAATGTTATCATGAAAATAGCTGTATGAGTGAAACCAGGAGGACTGACAGTATTTTATAAAAGTCTATAAAATATAATTGTGTAGTAGCCATCATCATAGCCTGTAAAAGTCTATAATATCCTGCTCGTGTGATGGAACCAGCAAAAGTCATGTATCTAACTTTAGTTATACAATTAACTGTACGTTTATTACCGTGTTATGATAACCAGGGATTTTTTTTCGTTCTTATTGTACCTTTTGCCCCTATTGGAGCCTTGGTTGCTCAGCGGTCAACATGACAAACCTTATACTGACTCCTCAGCCAATTCTTGCTGTCAGTTTCTTATAGTTTGGCGTACAAATGTAACTGGGATTTGTACTGTTATTCTGCAATAGTTACTTAATTAACTGTTTAAATTCTTGTGAAACCCTCGTTGTTTTTCGCTCAAACAAAACTCATGTGCTACCACTAAAAACCAGGTGTTTCTTGGGTTTTCTTATATACTATATTTTAGAAATTGTATTTATTTTCTTCCACCACCACAACTTACCAAACCGGATGAATGTCCAGCTGAAAGACGGACAGGAGCGAAATTACAGCGTACGGTGTCCAGCAAATTAGGAAGGTTAAAACCATTGTGATGTTCATCTGTAAAAATCATTGACACAAACATTGCAACATTTAGGGTTTTCGCCCGTATGATTCCCGGCCTTTTACCGCAGCGCGTTCGCTTTCCGTCTTTCACTCACCCTCAACACATGAAGTTCTAACGGACTCAGGTTTTCAGTGACAAATGAGAACACGACAACGCTTTCACAAGTCGCTACCGGAGTGACAGCTTCCAGTTCAATCTACAGAAATCACAATCAAATCAACCTTCAACTCTTGTAATTAATAGACGCCAGGAGCGCCACCTGGACGCACGCTTCTGCTCACCTCCTGCTGGCGCTTGGCGCGCCAGCGCTTCGTAACGCCCAGATTTGAAACTTTAGCGAAAATATTTTTGTAGCACCAATACAACACTGTCAAATGGAGGACGTAGCAGAAGATCATGCAACCTGTATATATAACAATCTCATCAAAGTCAAGCCAATTCCAAGGTCACGGGTCAAGAGGTCAAAAGGGGGCGTGGCCTCACCGAACGTATAACTGACTCCGCCCCAACTCCTATCGAACCAGTCGAGGGAACACGAGACTTGAGTAGGTTCGAGGCGGTAACTGGACCAGCCGAAAAGTGGCGTCACAGTCCAGAAGAGCGCGTGGGTCCACACGACGCTAATGGCCTTCCAGCTCGAAGCTGGAGTTAGTAGGTGTTCTGCGGGTCAAATTACACGTGTTCACAAATGGCAGCAGCAAAGAGCAAATATATACAGTCTGGCAATTCGATCATTAAGGGAGAGATGAAAGAGCTCTCATTAATCCGCCTGTACTTCATTAATATTAAACTCACTTGAGTGCGGTTTGCAAATGGCAATGTAGCGGAAGATACTGACAGCCAACAAAGTGTTCATGGAAACCTGTGTGGGAAAGAGCGGGAAAAGTTGTCATTTACAAACCTTGAAATCCTACAATCCTTTTGACCTTCTTCCTTATCGAATTTCAGATTTCAGAGCACATGGACGTCTCACAAAGCTTTGGTAAAGCTTCCTTTCAAAACTGCTCATTTAGAAACGCTAATTTGTTGTTTTTAGAATCTCGCAATTTTGGACGGATCTTCTTCTTCCTGTTTGTTTATTTTGTCGTCGTTTTGTCTAAAACATTAATCTGCAACAAAATCTGCGAAGTTTCCATGTAACAAGTTTTAGTTACCATATGATTCTTGCAAGTGTATCAAAATCGCGCTCCAGAAATTTCTACAGAAAAAGCCGCAAATTCTAAAGAACGGGTTTGCTCCAGAAAATTTCAAAGACTTTTCTTCTTCTGCTTCTTTGAGCTCTTTCTGAATGACTGAGCTGGACTCTCGGAAGAAGCAGAGTAAACGCCACGCGTTTTGGACGTCATACATTCATTAACGTTTAATAAGGCCTAGAAAATCTTAGAAATTTCACTCATCAAAGCAACTCACCTGAGAAAAAGTAAAGCAAAGAAAGGCGTACATTGTACACATAAAGTCTCCAAAGACCCAACCGCCCACGTAGCCCGAAATGGTCGTGTATGGATATCCTATGGAGAAGAATGGGGAAAACATACAACTTTTTTAGTATTTATGTGTATAAAAATGTCTAGAGTTTTTGAATCAAAGCTTCTGCAAGTGCTAATTAATTAAAATTGGCGGGAACGAAATGTTCCCTTTGATAATTTCTTTAGGTCATAAATTTCAGTCTTAATTAGAGGGGGACAGACGTCATTCGTGGTGGGACAGAAAAAGATGATGAAGACATGAAACTGGAGAAAATTTGAACTTTTACCGACTATTGAAATGGCGAGGTCGCAAACGGCCATGTTGAGAAGGAGGAGCATGTGCGCGTTGTTCCGCATGAGGCGCCATCTGGTTACGGTAATGATGAAGAGCGTGTTGCCAATTGTTGACAGAATTCCTGCAAAAATATATCAATACATAGATCTTGCTGATGGATTTGTAAATAACCTTTGGAACATTTTATCTTGATTACTTAATATGAAAAATGAGAATCAAAGCAAACGGCACTAAAATCTTACATAATTTTAAAAAAACTACATTTCGCGCCATAACATCCTCAGACCTGTGCAGTATCTATTCAGTATCAGACTATCATATATTGACCTCTAGCTACACGCTGATGACCTTTCCGGAGGTCATTGAACTCTGGGTCATGGAACCTGACCCTTGACCTTTGAACTCACCTGCTATGGTCAAGTACACTGCTATGCCCGTCAGCATCCCCTGGGTCGGTTTCCACACTTGCGCCATCTGCGTCCCGTTTCCCGCCATTTCCACCACCTCCGTAGACGCTTCGGAAGCGTTTCCATCTCGGTCCGCAGCGTCTCCGGTAAAAAAACTCATTTTGGGGAAAAAATCACTGCGCTTAACTTTGCAGTATCCTTGCTATATTCTGCCCGCTTTGGATTTCACCGTCATTCCCATAAATTTATTTCCCGGACAAATTACTCCTACCCCCTTCCTCTACAACATTGCAGCGTTTCATTTCTAAAGACACAATTTCCACGAGAATTACAGCCTAATCGGCTTATCGCTCCTAGCACTATAGCAGTTTCAGCAACAAGTTTGACACAAAATGACAGCAAATTCTCACTGTTTTAGTCAGCAGCAGCGCTTCTGTCACTATCACTACTTTCAACTCCAACACCTTTCAAGGACACTACTCATAATCGTAAATCCTGGATTTGACCTGCCAGTTTCAAATTCCACTCTCTCGAGAGTCACAGAAACCCTACACTACACAGTAAACTTAATCAGGACGCTGCAGAGCGCTGCGCTGCTGGAGCTTATGGAGGAAGCTTCTCCACGACACCTTGACTACTGGCTGGAGAAACTGAATCTGTGCTTTCTCCAGCATGTTGTCATCCATATTATATTCTCCTCCTCTACGAAGCTACAACTTCTAGAGCTTGCAGCTATTTTCCAAGTTTTCTCGCGATATTTTTGCTACAACTTTCCCTACAGCTAGTCTGCCAGCAGTGTACGTATCTCCGTTGGAACGCTTTGAACTTGGCAAGTTGCAGTACCCTGTCATTACGAGATCCTGTGGGAAACCTCGGAATTTCTCCAGTGAACCGAGATTTCCACGCAGTAATTTCTATTGCAAATGTACAACGCAGGTAATAACCGTAAGTAAGAGTCGATTCCCTGCCGCCAGACCACTACAATCACAGGCTATATTTAAGCCTTTCTTAGTCGAAACAAGGCAAAAAGGCGCTTCGATCCGAGGATCAGTTGACATGGCGACGAGACGTGATTCCCCTACTGCCAACTTGCTTTGTGAAATGTCATTAATTTTGTGAATCTACCCCCCCCCACACACACACAGAAAGCTTTGCCTGCATCAAAATTCCAAACTCGCTCTTGTGTGAAGACCTCAAAGGTATGCGACTTCGGTTTCGGCTTCTAAGAAGGCCTCGAGCAAACACTATAAGCTTCGGCTTTGAAGTCTGACAATGTGGTAGTGTCAAGTAATTTTATTATATTCCATGCGAACCTTTTATCAAAAACCAATTAACCAAATGGCAACAAAAAGCCGCGCAATAACATACTTTTTTTCTCGCGCTACTGCGCTTTGCCCCACAGCGCGACGCTGCGCATCTTTCGCTCACAAGAGCAACGAAGCACCGTTATTTTCAAGTGTTTTCAACCGCAGAAGCCTTCGCAGCGCTTCCCGGAAGGAAGTCTCCAATGACGCTGCGCTGCGCGCAGCGTCTGACCCTTTAAAGGCTTGCATCTAACCTTTGATTCAGCAAACAATTAAACTCGAGCCTTGGAACCTCTAAATGACCTCCGCGGCAAAGAGCGCGCGGCGCGCTGCGCGCGCCGCATCGCGCTCTTTCCTTCAAAAGTGACGGTCAAGGACTTGTTGAGGAAACAAAAAAACAATCGTCTCAAAACAAACACAGTTTAATCCATGTACTCGACCATAGGAAAAACAATGCGCGCTTATTCTTCTGATAAGCGCTCTTTTCTCTCATCTTTATCTTCTTGTGTAAACGGAGTCGAACTATACTGTTTGTAAGCGCTGTCATGGAAAAACATGATAGCCAGCGGCGATATCAAATAACACTGAACTCCACAGCGAATTGCTCCGCTCTACCTGAAGCGCAGCGCGGCGCGCTGCGCTGCGCCAGTTCCGAGCTGGATACCACGAAGAGCGCACTACATTAGTTTTGCTGCTGTCTATTTCAATTCCAGATTGTTAATTGCATCCGTTCTGCATGTATATCAGTTTCATTCGCGTCAGTTTCTCTTGTCATCATTAACAAAGAGCCTTTTTGGATGGAGGACTATAAAAGTGCATGTGTTTTGTTCATCTCGGAATCGGATAATAAGGTAACAGGAGACTGGATTTGTGCCGTTAATTGAATTAAAGCAATTACCTGCCTGTGTCAGTGTAATCGGAAGCTATGGTGAAATTCGCCGGAAATTGTTTGACAGCCAGGAGCAGAGGAACAAGAGGCAAAGCTTCCAAGAAAGCTACAGCTTGTTGGCAGATTGCTGTAAACACAGCACATACAAAGGAGCAACAAAAATAGCAATTCTAATCAACTTTTTCTCTTCTATTGTTGTTTTCCGGTTAGTCAGGAGAAGGAGACGCGGGCTGTGGCGGGAAGACGTACAAGGACGACGTGGAGACAATCATCATGATGACAAGCCCAGCATCAGTATCGATTTCCAAGCCGTGTAAACGGAGGCTCCAGAACCCGTTATTATTTTCCGGCAAGTTGAACCTGTCATCCCGGGAACTGGATAATGAGACTGAAGAAAGCAAAAGAACAAGACTAAGAGGACAAGGAGAAAAGTCTCACATTTCCACATTTGCCAAAACATTCGCTCTTTTTTGTCTACTCGGCGTTTACGGTATCCAGGTCTCTGCCATTTTCTTACCCAATGATTTTCGCTTGCAACTTTCCTCATCCGGCTTTTAGCCAAAAGAATTTTATTTCTTTTCTCCGTTAAAAGTTGTGGTGGTGGTTGAAGAAACCGAAAAGAAGACGTCTTTTCACCAACTTTACAGCCCTTCATAAATAATTAATGTCACACTCACTCACTTCTCAATCCACAGACAACTGAGGCCAAAAGTATCGACACGACCAAGTACACGACGCTTCTTGCTCCAGCAGCGCCGTCCGCCCCGGCTACGAGCATCGTAAAATCCGAATTAGTTCAACAGTACCACAACGAAGCTCCTAAGCACACCGATTTTGCTTCAATGTTTTCCGGAGTGAAGACGCCACCAGAGGGCGCAGCAGACGACAGGGAAATTCAGCAGGAAAGTGACGTATTTTCCAGCATCTTCGCCCATATTCTTCGAGACACCACCAGGAACGCCACGGAGATTTTTGGCGCGCAGCCACCAGGTGGCGCTTCAGCGCTCAGAGCTGCAAGCGAGTTTATGGCGGCGCTCCGCGCCGCCATGTCGCTCCGTTCTCTGGCGCCAACTTCAAACAACACTGGCTTCAACATTGCTACTGACCTGTCCCGGAACCAAGCGCGCCCTCTGGCGCTCGCGCTGCTAACGGCAAAAGCGATAGAAGAGGTACAAGAGCCAACACCTGCTTTGAACCAGATCGAAGTCGGCAATGAGCTTGACAGGAAGCGCAGCGCTGAAGACGCTGGCAGCGATCGCCAACTTCCGGTGATTTGGAGCCCCATTAGCGATCAAGTACCGCAATTTTCAGAAGCGCCGCTTCCGTCAATGCCGGATGAGACCCAAGAAGAACAACTTCAGCAAGATGAGCCAGCGCTACCAGCGCTATTTCCACCTCCCATCGATACAGCGCCCGAAGGGACGTTAACAATCAAAGCGCACCTGGCGGACAAGTTCGGAACTGCGGTCGGTGGAGGTCTTATTGATGAGACGTTTAGTAGGCCTGTTAGCGCTTTTGAATGACAAAAGCGCGCTATTTTTCGAAAATGTCTGTACAGATTTAAGTTTTGTGTGCACTTTGCTGTGTGCTATGCTATTATATGTATATGAAGTAGAGACTGACGTAACGTTTCATATTTTTGTATTTATCAATTATACAGTTTTACCAGAATTAAACATACAATTTCTTAATGGTGAAGTAACAAAAACACTGCAGAAGGGTAAATAGTCGAGACTCCACTAAATTAAAATTGCTTTATTTTTGTGCCGTTTCTACAGAAGTATATGCTCTGAGGACTGGGTAATAGTTAGCTAAACATATGTAATGCAATAGCCCGCTTCGCATTAATCGAATATACTGTATGCACACCCGGCAGCAGGATTTCGCAATGATTCACTGTGTTCCAAGTTCCAGCCCTACGATTTCATATATAATTAATTAAGAGCAACATTCACAATACAACCAACCTTGAAAAAACGTTAGCGGACACGTGATTTTCATTAGCTTGGGTTCGAGAAGAGCACGAGGCAATTTACTCCTCATTAATGTACACTCGAATATACACTACCTGGATTTTCGGATGAAAAGCCACCTGCTGAAGCTCTGCCAATTCTCATAAGCTGTAAAAATGAGCCTAAACTTTAGCAGCTCCAGCTTCTAGAGACACATGAATATGAGCATACAAATTCCTCGTAAAAATTAATTGCGATGGAGTAACTGGAAATGCCTGAAACAAAATGAAGAGGAAATTGGAAGAAAAACACTGCAAAAATTAATGCCGTGACCAGGATTCGAACCTGGGTTACTGCGGCCACAACGCAGGGTACTAACCACTATACGATCACGGCTCGACTTGAAGTCCCTTTCATTTAAACTCTTTACATTCTCTGCTTGCCTCTTCAAGTTGAAAGCGATAAAAAAGTAGATCAAAGAAAGTACATAAATGCAAGTGCAATTAAACTGCCAACTCCGCAACCTTTCATCATTGAAGCAAAAGTATGGATGTACTGCATTTTTCTTAAAGTGCATGTAAATCAGTGCAAAAATGCTATCCAAAACTCTTGAAACCGTAATCCATCGATTTGTGGCCTTCAATCTTGTATAAGAGAGGATCGATAAAAAAACGTAATGATTAAACTTGGTTTAAGTCAAGCAAAAATCAATGCCGTGACCAGGATTCGAACCTGGGTTACTGCGGCCACAACGCAGGGTACTAACCACTATACGATCACGGCTCG
>JAQGBJ010002872.1:0-14684 GCA_034698345.1 Sphaeridia pumilis
CCCACTTTCATTGCCAATTGCTGACTCATTCCCGCGCTTGCTGAATGATGCGGCTAATTCTGGCCTCTTACCCGCCCGCCGCCACCACCACTTCATTCATGAACTTGAGCGAACCACCAAGTTACTTTTCTAAAGAGTCCGTCAAATTCAATCTTTACCATAACCGCAAAACCCCAGTAGCATATTTGCTTCTTCTGTGCTCTTGATATCTTTAAATTGCAGTCCAAGGGCATTGAGTAGCTCCACGGGTAATCGACAGCTTGTCAAATCATAAACTTCGTCTTAAGTCTTCGTAGAAGCAAATTATCTTTCGCTCAAGAACTTTGTATGATAGCACCATTTGGTTTATTTTGGTTAGTTTGTCTCGTCTTTAAGTGAAGCAAATGACGATCATATCAAGTCCTGGCGCGCAGTTCTTGGTCTCGGACATGAACCGACAAAGATGTTGTTGCTAAATCTACTGACTGACTACTCTTAAATCAACTGCATTTGAACAAGACTACACAATGTGTGTAACTTCAAAAAGAAAGCTGTCAGTTAGGAATGGCATGAATTATCTGCTTGCGAAAAGCGTCCAAGGCCATAAACAATGGCTATCATATCCCCCAGAAATTGACCAGTCTACAAACGGATAAAGTGACACATGTAACATTCACATGCGGCATTTTATATTGCGAATTATGTTTGGGAAATTAACTGGTGCTGGCTGTAAGTGTAGTATCAATTAGGCTTCATTCTGCTGTTTACTAGCTTTACATGCCGAGTAATGTAATTCTAGAACTGTTGATAATGCTGCGAACGGATGGATGTCCAGTGGGGATGTATGAAGGTCAGGGCAGATGCTTCATTCGATAGGGCGATCAAATTCGTCTGTTCTTGTATCGGTCCGACTACAATGTGTATAAATGAAGTTAGTTCGTTAGCAGTCAGTCAGAACTTCAGCTGGAGCTGAAGAATAAACGGACGTGAAACAACATTAGCACTGCCAACCTAGTAGAAAGCATTTTATACTTTTCTGGCATGATGGCGAAAGTCTTGGCGCTTTGGATGTAAGTTAGATGCCATTTTGGTAGTAAATAACGCTAACTAATATTTCCTTTTGTGTTTTCTTGCAGGCTTGCCCTAACGGCATCGGCTCAGCGGGTTACCGATGAGGACTTTGCGAACGTCTTCAAAACTTACAACAAGAATGAGAGACCTAACTTTGATGGTATGTCGTTATGTATATTTTCAAGCCTTGACTCCATTAACGAGTTTCTTTATGGGTAAGATTTGTTCCACAGGAGCCGCAGTGAAGGTCTCGATATCGGCGTACTTGTTATCCTTGCCACAAATCGATTCGATCAAGCAGGTACTCCGAATCTATGATGAGCTGTAGTTCAAAATCCATGAATGCATTTCGTTAAAATGTCGTGGCTTATTTGCAGGAGATAAGTTGGAACTTGTACCTGCGGCAGACATGGACGGACTCCAGATTCTCACCAATACGAGCGGAGACATCGGTACTTTGGGCTTTTGACCGTTGAAAGATGAAAGTACAGGAACAGGAAACGTGATGAAATATAAAATGATTGTAATTGATTGCAGATGCCTTCTGATTACCATAGCAAGATCTGGATTCCAGATACCTTTGTTGTCAACGAAGTCAATTCCAAGTTCCATGAAATGACTGTACCGAATACAGTGGTCAAAGTACAGAGTGGCGCGGTTATTTTGATGTCAAAGCGGTATGTTTTAGTACTCTCTGCGAAGCCTCTAATTTCTGAATTTATATCATCGTAAAACACTATCTTCACAACACAGGTACACAGTCACGACATCCTGTCCTATGGATTTCCGGAATTTCCCTTTTGACGAACAGATTTGTCAAATGGAATTCGAAAGCTGTGAGTATATTAAATACTAGAAAGCTGAAACCGTTTCTCATGCCCACAGTTCCCTGTATCAACATTTGCTTGTTTCTCCCCACAGATGGATACACGGCTACTGATATTACGTACGACTGGGTTCAGAAGACCGGCCCCTTTGGAGTTGACAAGTCCAAGTCTTATGACGAGTTCAATATAATTGCTGTCAAGACTAGCGATGCTCACATCGTCCTTAGCATGGGTGAGTCAGATCTTCTAGCTTTGCAGGTTGCATAAATAAATTAAAATATTTTTTCAGGAAAATATAGTCGAGTCAAGGTTGAAATCCTGCTCCGACGCGAATCCGGAAGATATAGCCGAGAATTCTTCTTACCCTGCACTCTTCTAGTGATCGTGTCCTTCTGCTGCCTGAGCGCCTTGACGCCCATGTGGGCACTGCTACTTACGTTCTTTTCGGTTAGTTCGATTTTCACGCCATGACGCTATAGTTCAATGCTCGAAATGTGTTTTTCGGAAATTATAACTGAATGTGTTTCCTCCTTGCAGTTTATCTTCACTGTTCTCTTTGGAGCTGTGAGCACCGCAAACTTGGAGAATCCTCGAATGGGATACGCTACAGCTTTGGACGAGTACTTTGTAATCACACTTTCATTCCAGTTCATTACTTTCATCCGTAAGTATGATTATTTTTCGTTTTTGGCAACATGCAATACTTAATTTTCCTACACGCCGTTTGTTTCTTGTAATTAGTAAGTCTCATCCAGTTCTCCCTGTTGAAATTCCATTCCCGACCTGAGGTGATTATTAATTTGATACAGATTTTTAGTTAATCTAGATGACGAAATTTGTTGTTTAAAGCTTCGAAAATATGCTTCATTACAGTCCGTCCAAATGAATTCCATGGGAGCAGCCGGACGAACTCGTATAGAGGACGATGACAGTCTCTGCGAAGAAGGCCAGGGGCGCCAAAAGAAGTCTCCCATTCCACCATCCAGAATCGAAGCTGGCTTCATTTACCTTGGAGAGTTTGTTCTAGGGTAAACTGTCTACAATTTACAATCCGAAGCAAGATGCTGGATGTAGAATCATGCAGAAATCTCAAATGATTCTGGTTTCTTGACAGACTGATGTTCCTGATCAAACCAATCTTGATCGCTCTGTACCTCTTGGTCATCTTCATCTTCTGGGTCTCTAGACCCTTCGCTGGAATCACTGATGAAGACAAACTTCAAGCGGACAATTGGCGACTAGACTAGACCAAAATTTCAGTCTTATTAACTTCTTGTCCGTTAAGCTTCAGTTCTTACACAATTCTCTGTTTGCAAGCTAGAATTGTGTTTTATGAATGACAACATTCCATTAAATAAGCTGATAATTAGCCAGTAGTACAAGGCACAGTCTTAGCTACAAGGAATAGATGTTCAATGCGGATCAACTATTAAATTCATAGTTATTACAATACAATCTCACATAGTCATGTTGTTGATACTTTTGCTATAATCTACGGAAACCCAAAATATCTAAAAGATTGTTCAAACCGTTAGCCAATTTGAAGCTTGTGCGTTTAAGCTTGCGCTTATATTAGCCTAGCAACCGTTCGATTCTCATATGCAGCCACCCACGATCATTGAATTCTCGAGCTTGAGGATAAACGCAAACAAAACAGTTGCAACAAACGCCTTAAAGGGTTATGAGCATTTCGTTTTTCCAGCATCTCCAAAGCTGTTGATGCTTGCAATTGTGGCTCCAGCAGGTTAACCGACAAATTACCAGTTGTACATTTAGCCTGATTTTCTGTTTACAAAAACAAAAACACCAAAGAAAGTTGAAGTTTTACTCAAGTTGGCAGTTCGTTGTTGTTTAAAGGGGTTAAAAATGACGTCACCGGACTCTGTCTTAAACAAGGACACGGTGTCTGAATTTAAACAAGGTAAGTTTATAGTGCTTAAGTACGGTCAACAGGGTTTGGCTTTTAGTTCAAAATTAGTTTCAAAAATTAGTTTTATTATTTAATTGTTATACATTTCGTTTTGTAGCTGACAGCCGTTTAACTGAAATTTTGGCTCTCCATCAACAAAAATCAGCGCTACACACGGCCAAAGTTGAAGCCGTAGCCTCGCAGCTAACTGCCATTTTGGACAACCAGTTTGGTATAGACCGTACAATCACAATAGGACACATCGGAAGACGTACTCCAACAACATCAGCTCTGCCGAAACGTTGCACTGACCTGGACCTTATTGCCTTCTTCAACTTTAGTGATCTGAGCCACGAGAGGCTGCAAGACCTGATTTCGAAACTTCCCAGTATCATTGTGGATAGAATCAAATCTTATCAGGTCCTGTTCACAGCTACAGCCTTCCCATCTGCTGGAATGTTAAAAGTAGTCAATACCAGTACCCAAGTAGTTATCGATGTCTACGTCGCAGTAAACCTGGCACGTGATCCTGAAGTGCAGTGGAAAGAAGTCCTGTACCGCCATTTGAAAGCTGCAGGCTCCCTTAACTTGAACTACCTCAAGACTTCGCATTTGGAAATGGTGAAGATGTACATGGTCAAGGCTCGGGAGGATCCATTCGTTGAACAAGTGGTCCAGCTGGCTCAGATCTGGAACGACAAATGTGCTGAGAATTTGGGCCTCATTTTGCATCAGATTCCGGGACGTAATCGTACCATGGAACTAATCGCTATCAGAGCTGCTCAGATGGAAACCCAGTTAAATCGAAACAATAGTCGTTCTTTGACTTCGGCTTTCCAGCTGTTTCTCCGTTACCTTAGAACTCCTTACCGAAACCTACGGATTGTGTTCCAGCAAGGGGTAAAGCTTCCACAAAGTTGTCAAGCTAAGGTGAGTTGGTTTTGATTGTTGTAGCTAGGCTGATGCTGAATGATTCTACTGATATTACTACGTTTACTTTTGACAGTTTGAAGCTCGAACCAAGGAGGTTGGAATCCTGCTCGACCCAGTCAACCCATATGTAAACTATCTGGAAAATCTGGGTTTGAAGTCTCAGTGGCCAGGGATTCAAGGTGCCGCAGATGTTTCTTTGAACTGTTTGGAACTTGTTCGAAAAGAGAAAAAATCAATTGAGGAACTGCTAGGGTTAGGGCATTTGGATGATAAGAAGGTGCTACATATTTTGAAGTGATTCAATCATGTTCGAAATGATAGAGACTGATTTTTACCGCAAGCCAGTATTGATGCTAGTGATCCCGTTGCGATATACCGCTTATAGAAGATCTGGCTATTTTTGCTTGTTAGTTTTAATACCACATTGCAATATTTTGGTTTTTCTAATTTTACGATTTCGCTATCGCTCTTACGTCTAGTACTATCATCTAGTTCTCAATAACGTTAGTACAGTGCTTTTAGTTCACATAAGGTACTGTAAAACTTTATTGTACACATAATTTACCACATACATCGCAAGGCTTCATCAGCAATTAAAAATTATTAGCACTACTTTTTGTTTTGCGGGTATTGACTGGGATTCAGAAAAACATGAGGTAATTCTTATAATACATCTCACTTTCTAAACTTCATTTGGATCTCATGAAGGGACTTGCCCTTTGTTTCAGGTACAAAGAATATCACATAAATGGCTCCAGCCAGAGAAAACCCACCGAAAACCCAGTATCCACCGGCCTCTCCCAGCCCTTCCATTAATTCTTTGAAAACTTTCGTTACACCAAAGCCCCACAAGTATCTCGAAGTCACGACGAAACCTGCTGCTAAACCTATGGAAAGCAAGAATCTTATTAGATTCATATTTATGCTATGTATTGATCGCTTTATTTGACGGCCATTTACCTTTAACGTTGGTAGGCATGATTTCAGCAGTTATCAGCCATGGAATTGGTCCGAACCTGAATCCAACCGTATAATTTCAACATGATTATAATCCAAGATCAAAAGCAAGATCTTGATGTAGGTTGCCTATCTCACCCTATGGAAAAAGCTATGACAGCAACAATCACACTGGTCAACGGCAGCCACCCCAGTCCATCAGGTACTTGGTCATTATTATCGTGCTTGATCCAAAAGAAGGCCCCTAATGCTCCAAACGATATCACCATGAATATTCCCGACAAGATCAAAAGTAGTTTTCGTCCATATCGATCCACAAATAAAGCTGCAGCCACAGTTGCTGCCTGAAAAACAACACACCCTGATTAACCTACATATTCTAGTTTGACGATCAACTCTTTGACAATCAACTGTTCCTTCGTACCACTTGAATAACACCGACGATATTCGTAGCAGTATTCTCATCCATCTGAGATCCAGCCGAAGTAAATATGTCAACAAGGTAAAAGTTCATGGCGTCAACTCCCGAAAACTGCTGGAAGAACATGAGAGCAAAGCCAATTGAAATTGGATGAAGAGCCGACTTCTGGAAAATGTCTTTCCAGCTTCCTTGAGCTGACTTGGCTTCGTCCAAATGTTTCTTGAGCTATTGAAACCATCCACACAGATCACAGTCAACAAAATAATTCTCAATCAATACCACTAACGGAGGTTTACAACAAAAGCAACTTCACAAACCTCTTGAATTTCGCCTTGTACTTCGTTTGCCTCATCATGGCCCCGAAGCCACATTACAGCCTTTGTAGCTTGGTCATCTCTGCCCTTATCTATCAAAAAGGCTGGAGATTCAGGCACGAAAAACATTAGAACTGCACAAACAACAGGAATCACGGCACAGGCTAGCGCTTGGAGCCTCCAACTCGCATACGTTCCGATCAGAAACCTGAAACAGCAAAGCATTCCACCTGATAACATAAGAATTCATGTCTTTTTTCAAGAAGTGTAATCCAACTTACTGATACAAAATTCCAACAGTGATCATAGTGTCAAACATTGCTGTCAAAGCTCCTCTGATTTTCACATCCGCGATTTCCGTAATGAAGACTGGTGCAGCTATCGAATATGATCCAGCACAAAAGCCTGTGAATCAACACACATTTTTGAAACTTTAGAACACATACTGACCCATCTTTGAAATCAGGTTTCAGCCCCAACCTGTCACAAACCGGCCAGCGTACAACATCCACACGTTCCTAGCAAACCCCACGGATGCCCATCCAAGCAAAAATGGTATCACCAGCAGAATCATCGTTTTCCGTCTTCCGTGCCACTCTATGCAACTTCCGGCTATTGGACAGGCCACTGCAGCACCAAGCTACAAAGACCACAAAAATCAACATCACTTATCCAAAAACAAGTTCTAGAAGGATTCATTCAGCTTCTTACCATCATCAATGATCCGATCCATGACTCTTGCGATGAATTCAATTTCTCCGGAAAACTACTATCTTTTCGTAGATCCGGAAGTGCTGTTGCCGTCCAGGCTATCAGAGCACCATAAGCCATAGCACTCGTATTGGCTGAAGTTAATTAAGAATATTTCCATTAGTATTAGCTTCCACTATTGTTCAATAGCAACGAATTAAATGCTCTTACTGTACCTGCCACAGCAGCAAACCCTTGGCGCCATTTTCCCCTCGAAGTTGATTCAGCATCCTGGAACGTTTCTAGTTGGTCTTGATTTTGCCGTTCAATATTTTGCACTTCATTTTCTGTCGATCCATCTTTGTCTATTGAATGAAATTCTGTCATATCCGGTACAACAAATATTTAGCACGTTTGGTATTTCCCATTCACTTTCAAGAACACCTCAGCACATTTCACAATCGCCCACCGCAGTACCAATTTGTAGAACTAACAATAGTCAGAACTCGCTCATCTGGAACATCATAGTCAAACTCAAACAAGGTTAGATAAAATTGGTCTAATTCTCGCTAATACCGTAGCTAAAACTCTCGCTGAATATTGAAGCGCTTTTAGAATATTGCACTAGACATAGTAGAAAACCAAACGTCAGTTTGTCACTTGTCAATATTCTAGACTACAGAACGTCAATTTCGATCATTCAATATTCATACACCGTCCTTCAACATGATTAGCACAAAACCTTTAAACACGGTTTAACTCAGTCTTCGTCTTACATGTTATCACCTTTTACTGCATGACTATAAACCGATATTAGCACCAGTAGCATAATTCTTTGCACGTTTTGTCATTTCTGTGTGATAAACACAATATCACATGTTTATCAATGTAGGTTCAACGAATGTTCGTTGTTCGACTTAACTTAAATATATATTTAAACTCGTAAATTCGGTAAACAAACCAAAACGTGAAAACTACACATGACGTCCGGATGTAAACAAACCCCTTAAATTTCGCGCGCGGTTCGGCCTCGTGCTCTTTCGGTTTTTCTCTCCGAGTGCTTTCTCCACTATATACCTGTAGTTCTGTTAATGCGGAAACTCTTCGACTTTCTTTGCCTTTTAGCTCTGCTAATCTTGCTTTATCTTGGATGAAATACTTGCAGAGGATTTAAAAACATATACGCTTTTATTATTGATTTCGTTTCTACACATATGCAAGCTCTATCATCGATCAGCCATTCAACATTGCCAATTCAGTCCCGTCATCACCAGCTTTCGGCCTTCGCCAGGCAAACAGCAACCTTGCGTTCACACTCTTTGTTAATTTTCGCTTGCTACCCCAGCTACAGCAGTAGCTTGAGACCAATCCAATCGCCATCGTTAGAACGAAGCCCAACGCCGAATACCAGATGTAGGAAATGCGGCACAAGTTCAGTAACGTCCTGGAACCAATTATTGGCAAAGCCCCATTTAGACTGACCATTCATTCACGTGAATTCCTAGCGTTCTAGACTCCAGACTTACGTATGAATATCCAAAGGCTCATCCATTTCATTATCAGGAAGTGCGCCTCCAGAAATGACACTTGAAAAGTTTCCACAACCTTCAATTGACACTGGCAACTTGGGTTTATTAAGACCTCGGTAATAATCGTATTCCGCAGGAACAATTGGAGTATGTGCTCCAATTCCAATGAGAGTCAAGATGGCCATTGCAATGCATGTCGCGTTTAGAGCGTCCTACAATACACAACAAAAACATCAGAACGCTCTAGCTTACAGCTTCAACATGTACATAAAAGATCATGGATTTCTTACCCTCGTCCGAACTCTAGGAAACGCCAAGCCGAGCGTAAAAACTCCCAAAATTGGGCCGCCGATAATACCGAAAATTGTATTGGCAGCCTGAAGTCACAGAAATCTCTACGTCTATAACGTGAAAATTTCAAATTGTAAAACTGATAAAAAAACTTCGATATCTGACCTGCAGAACACCGCCCAACTGCGCTGCTACAAACACAAGTCCATAACTCAAAAGTCCAAAAGTAACAGCCATGGCCTTCGAAGTACGAGTCGCTGACTTCTCGCTAAGAATCATGGAGCCAAAAATAGGCTTCGCGAAGTCTTCGATGGCAGTTGCGGCAATGGCGTTGATGCCACTGGAAACGGTACTGCAAAGTCACAAACAGAAGAACTTATGCTTCAAAAAAAGCTCTTTTTTGTCGCTCTCAGTCGTAGAGTTCAATTCTATCTGACCTGAGGGCGCCACAGAAAACTGCCGCAACGAAAAGCCCAGGAAGCCCCGGAATACTCCCAACCGTTTCCATTACGTACAGCGCAAACAGCTGATCAGCTTGTTGGATGCGCTAAAAGTTTGAGCGTCACATTCTTCAAGTTGAAAAAGAAGTAAATTCAAAAAGCTTCAAAATTTTCACCTTCGATTTCAATGGATCGCAGTCCTTGTACTTGCTGTACACTAGAAGCCCGGAAAAGCAACAGAGGCTCAGGAGCGCCGAAAGGTTTATGTAGTTTAACCAGATGGCGCTGTGGAAAGTATTCAGAGATATAACCGAAAGTGCAAGCTTTATCTTGCGAAAACAGCTTGAGAATTTTGAAGTTCATTACTTTTTAGCAGTGTTTTTTGATTTAGCACTCAAGTACCGCTGTACCTGAGCTTGATTGACTCCATACATGGCCGTCCATTGGATCGCCGCTCCGAAAACGATGTTCCAGACAGTGTGTCGTTGCATCGGATGCAAGCTCAAGCTGTAAATTGGAAAGCAAAAATTTCGGGCTTAATTATTTCTGCAAATGAAATGACTTGACAGCAATCAATTTCATACTTCAAAAATTCTATCCTTGACCCATTAACAGCAGTTTCCCAGACCTTTCCCAAGCCTCCGGCATCGCCAAGGCCTCTGGTCACGATTATGCTCATAGCTGTTAACATGATGGCGACTTGCAGTGCGTCTGTCCATATTACTGCTCGCATTCCGCCCTGAAAAATTATTCATTATTATTAGGAAAAGCTTGACCGTCGGTAGATGGCGCTTTCTAACAATGGACATTTAACAGCTTACCAGAACAGTATAAAAAATACAAATTAAAAACATGGCTGTCGCTGCAACATAAGTGTCTACTCCCGTAACTGCAAAATTGAATCGATATATAAATTACTCCGACTGAAATTTATTTGCTACATATTTTCAAGGTCTTACCTTGACTCAAGGCCAACGAAGGCGTGTATACTACAATCGCCATATAAATCACCTGGAGTGAAAATAGTTCAAATTATTAACAAAATCTAGTTGGCAAAAGTATTACAAACTCACCGTTTGCGTTGTTGCCAGAATGGACACCAGAATCCTGACGCTTCGAGAGAACCTGAGTTCTAAATACTGATGAAGCAAACTGTCGATTATAATCAAACCTTAATCAATGGTCAAATTTGTAGCCGTGCAATCAAAATTGTACCTCATAAACTGAAGTTATTTGCAGATCAACAAAAACAGGCATGAAGAAATACGCCGTCGCCGCCATTGCCAACAAGTACCCAAAGACCAAGTCCCAGTACATTGTTCCATAAGTGTAAATTTCCATGGGGGTCCCCAACAGAATTATACCGGACATGAAGCTGAAATATATAAATGATTTAGCTTATGTCTTAAGCTCTTGAAACCTTCAAGGTCGAAATATTATTCTCACCTTGCAGTTAAACTCATGGCAACTGGCACCGCGCCCATTTTTCGCCCGGCCAGGAGGTACTCGCTGAGCGTGTTTTGCCGTCCGGCTCTGTAGCAGCCATAAAACAGTCCGATTAATACTGAAACAGTTAATACTGCCAAGAATACCGCGTAGTCCACTGGACCGAATCGAGTTTCGGGGTCCATTGTAATAATGCTGGATCAGGCTGGAGCTGTAAGTGTGCAATTGACGAATATTCCAATACTGTGGCAAGAAACCATGTGATAAAGTATATAACTGCATCTGGAACTTGAACTGTCTTGATCTAACTCACTCTGCAAAATAATAAGGTTGCGTGCGAATCCGTCTGTTTTAATTGCTCTTATGTCTACATAATTGCAGGTTTGATTCGTCAGCACAAGTGCGGAAAAAAATTAAAACAGCCAACGTTATATAATTCAATGCAAGCAACTTTTCTTTGATGAGCGAAGGCTGACAAGCGGAAATCTTGGGAGACGGAGCCAAGAAGAATGACGCGATGAGTCGCATGCGTTTGTTTGTTTGATCGAATTCAAGCTGAAATCGATGGAGTCTAAACTTGTAGACTCCTGATTGATCCAGCTGTCCCCTGAATAGCTCATTTCACCACCGTAGACGCGAGACATAGCTCCGGTTACAGTCTAAATTTTTTGACTTGTTCCAGTATGAGACGAGGAGGATGAGCGTTTCAACTTTTTAAGAGCAGAAACCCAGAGAAATACAATGTTTGCCAACCAACACCAATCTCATCGAAGTAAAAAGTTCCCTAAATTCTCGGATTATTATGGAACCGGATGGATAAGGGGTATCCAAAATGTGAAGCGTACAGTATAATATTTAACGCGGCTACGGCGACCGCGGAATAGAGCAAGAGATGTGTAGAGGTTGACTTGCCGAATTCATGCTGATTTATTTCACATGTATACAAGAGGTAAAGAAGTTCGTTTGTTCGAACTTTATTTGAGAGTAGTCAAGGTTATGTCTCCTCCCGGAGTTCTTCCTAACCGGACCACTATTAAAAATAAACTATTAAATAGATAGTTTGGTCTTATAAGCTACGCAGACAAAGCTCTATCTACATTTTGAAGTGATTCAACCAGGTTCGAAAGGATAGAGACTAATGTTTACCGCAAACAAGTATTGAAGCTAGTGATCACGTTGCAATATAGCGCTTATATGAGATCTAGCCATTTTTGGTTGTTAGTTTCAATACCGTATTGCAATATTTTGGTTTTGTTTTTTAACAATTTCGCTATGGCTCTTACGTCTATAATATGTACTATTTTCTAGTTCTCGACAGCGTTAGTGCAGTGCTTTTAGTTCACAAACTTTAATGTACATATAGTTTACCACATACATCGCAAGGCTTGATCAGCAATTA
Source organism: Sphaeridia pumilis (assembly GCA_034698345.1). NCBI lineage: Eukaryota > Metazoa > Arthropoda > Collembola > Symphypleona > Sminthurididae > Sphaeridia > Sphaeridia pumilis. The sequence continues at coordinate 12,207 of JAQGBJ010002872.1, forward strand.
AACACTATTAGCCCTACTTTTTGTTTTACGGGGATTGAATGGAATTCAGAAATGTTCAGAGAGATGTGATGAAGTTTCAAAAGCAAAAAGAGGAATGGAAAAGTGTTGCGGCTTTTTATGATGATACTCAAGTTATGGCGAAAAATGGGATGATAGTTAAAGTGGATGATAGTCAGTGCGTTGTTGAGAAGAAGGAGAATCATTAAAACGTTGTTGAGAAGATGGAGAAAATGGGACCTGAGAATTTGTCTGGAGGATTAAGGAGTCAAGGATTGCCTGGAGGATCAAAAAGCCAAGGAGCGCCTGACCAAGGTCAAGCTGTTGTACAAGGTCTAGCTGTTGGACCTAATCAAACGGTTGTAGAAGGTCTAGCTGGAGGACGTTACTTTCGTCAGGGAGAGCCTGCTGTTTGAGGACATTTTGGAGCTCGTCATACTTATCATCCGTACAGGTACTACTCGAGACCGGGACCAAGCTGGAGATGGTACGGACCCCCTTGAGGAGGATCTGCAAGACTTGGAGGATTCTACTTGCGTTCTTTACAGTTTCACTGGCCAATCGTGATAATTCCAAGGAGTAAATTTTTATTATTTTTTGTTTTGTACAAGATTTTCGCAAAATCTAAAAATCAGGAAAAGAGGTGATAGGAAACATTGATGCGTAGTAATGTTTAGTGCGTAGTAATCTGTTGTGTTCATAAAAATAGAGAAATTGTGCTCTTAGCTAGCTATAAAAGCGCAGCGCGGCCAAGATGGAAGGGGAGAAAGATTTGGAGGTCTAGAAGACTGTATTGGATTATTATACTGTTTGGGGATTTTAGATGAAACTGATTTTGAGTTTGATTAAACTGAATTTTTATTTTAATTGTACTGTTTTGGGGGTTTAGTCGTTGCCGTATAAAAGAGAGGAAACGTGGGGAAACAATGCATAGTAGGTCTTTTAAGTTTATCAGTAAATGAAAATTACGAGGAATACTCATAACATCCTGGTTATGATGGAACTGTATACCTTTTGATTAAGAACATCATGTCCATGTTGGCAATTACACAACCAGTTAAAAAGGTACACAGAGTACTAGAGTCATGAAAATGTACTAGTCTGGGACAATTTCATGGACAATATGGCATTCTTGCTCGGCACTGTGAGTGGAATTCGCGTTTTGACATTAACAGGGTTCGGCATGTAAATTCGAAAGTCTGCTTCTATTGTCTTTTGGTTGCAGCAATGTACACCAATTTTTTGGATCACTGTCTTCTTTTTGCGTAAGGCGAGCATTTGATTATGTATGTGTTCAAATTTATAAGCAATCAATAGTCTTATCGTAAATTCCAGGGCCGCAATCAATCTAAGCGAACAACAAATACTGCAATTATTTATACACAAGAGCAATTAAAACAGGCGGGCGAATGCGCACGCAACATTATCATTCTGAAGAGTGAGTAAGATAAAGACACTTAAATCCTAGTCACAATATACTTGAAGCTTGTCATTGTGAACATTTCACCGGCATGCGATTGCTCACTCGTAACTTGCTCCAGTAACCCTGATGTTTTTCCCTTTTTTCCCAGAGAAGAAAGGGCCCACAACTTCTTCTTTATGTAATAAATAAATGAATGTGCCATAACTATGTAATACACTCCCGTGCAACTCAAAGCTGGAAAAGGACCGGAAATGGCACAATGGACCAAAAATTACCGCTCGTTTTAATTTTGCCAAGTCACACAACGAAATCAACTGACTCAACATCCACTATCAATTTTGTGCGCCTCGATAACATTCAGTCTCAAACAATCCCTCCAACCTGCATGTGCTCTAACTTAAATCATCATTTACACCTTAAAATGGTTCCGAAAAAGCTACTTTGTTTGATATTCATTCACTTACTGAACTTCAAATCCTCTTCAACGCTGTGAGACCCCAAGAAGTGAAATATTCCTCCGATTGAAATTAAATCATAAATATAATACTGTACTTCTTTACAGCATAATATACATCCCAATCCCATGGCTGACAGCTCCTCCACCTGTATTTACGGTGACGCCCCCACCGGTAGCCACGACAGTCACTACAGCGGCGCCTATTGTAACCTTACCCACGCTGACTCCAATTCCGCCCGTCATTAATCCCAGTGAGTTTCGGAATGTTTTTATAGATTTCCTGACGATTTCTGAATTTTACGATATAACTGAAAATTTTAATTACCAGCCTTCCAGACTTCGTCTCAAGATGTAATCAACGTTTACCGGACAATTCATCAAGCTCCTCCTATGACAGCCAACAACGGTGTAAGTTCTTTATTTTCATTTATTAACCTTTGACACATCAGAGATATGTTTTATTTTTAATATGACCTAAATTGTGCAGCTAACTCCAACCTGCCAAGGCTGCGCCAACGGTTACGCCGCCGCCGATTCAGTCGCCACTCCGTGCGCTCTTGGCGCTGCGGCCGCAGGCGAACTTCGAGACGTCTTCCAAACG
>JAQGBJ010002873.1:0-14684 GCA_034698345.1 Sphaeridia pumilis
GAGTTGGAAATTCCTTGGACTTTTTGCCAACAATCGAGAAGATTAATTGATTTTTAGGATGAAGAGTTATTGAATTGCTGATGCAGCCAAAAGAGTATGAGTTGGGACGACAGATTGTCTTGGACGTCTCATTGGAGATTTGCAATTAGTCCAACTTGTAAAAGTGAGAAGAGCAGACCGAGATATTATTAATTATTGGCTGTAAACGAGAAGGGCGAGGAGAGATGAAGAAGAAGAGATAAAAGAAAAAGTTTTTTGGCAACGTGGATGTCTTGATCAAGTTTTTCTTGAATTAGATTTTGGATAGCAGATGCTGAGCTAGGGGTTTGCAGGTTGATGATTGCCGGCTCTTAACGAAGGTCTTTGCTCACTCAGACAAGTTCAATTGTGCAAAAAAGTTGAGGATCTGCTTCTAGACTAGACGGAGGTGGAGTAGAGTTTGAAACAAAGGAATCTTTGTCATGAACTAGCTATGAAACTGTAAGGCTTCTGTTTGTTCTGATTCTGAAGATGGATGAATGCATGGAAATAATGACATGACAAAGGTAAATTCCTATGCTGAACATGTGTGTGCGGAGAGGTCATGGCGATAATGCGGGTATCTTGAGAAGGAACCACGTGTTCCGGTGGCAAAAGTGTTAAAACTGCAGAGAAGAGAAAGAGACGTTACAACTGAAGCAAGTTTTTAATAATACCCGGTTGTCGGAGCATATGTCGGGTGAGTTGTGTCTGACTGCTGAGTAACGGGCTGGCTGACGGAGGGAAGAATGAGGAGATGTCACTCGGTTAGTACGGTGATGTATGGACTTAATCTATTTCTGTCACTTGACTTTGTCTCGAGCCTTTTCGTATATATTAAATTGTGTTCTCTGGTTGTGTGTAGAAATGGGAAGCTTTTGTACAAGTGAAAGCAATCAAGCAGAGGTAGTAAAAGTGATTCTGATGGACGTCATGTTTACACATGTTGCTGTAGGCAGAAGAGACTGAAAGTTGCTTTTAATTTGACTCGACGAGAAAAGAGAGATGAAGGAAGGGAATGGGACGGATGTCTGTCTGAATGAATAACCAAAAGAGTGAAGCATATAAAAGTGCGTGGTAAGTAAGTTAGTTGTGATGGAACAAAAGTGGTTAATTGGTCCTTGGGGAAAGCAGGCACGTAAGTTGGATAAAAGAGTCATTTTGCAGAGCAAGGAAAAATGCTATTTTTCTAAGGTGGCTGATCATGATACATGCGCTGAGGTTTGAAGGAGAGGATGGATGAATTGCATGCGAATTTTTGGCGGTGGGAGTAAGTGGATTCCGCATAGAAATTGAGTCATGGATGGCACAAGCAAAGTGATGAATGAGGTGGAAAGGGGATTTTTTAGAAGGATAGAGGAAAAGATGCAAGATTTACAGTCTTGAAAAATGCTGAATGTGTCGTGTGTCGTCGTCGTGCCATAGCATAATGATAATGAACGTGGTGAATTTAAAATTTAGTGGTGCGAGCAGATGACACGGCGATGCTCTAGTTTCGATCGAGATTTATGAACGTGTTATCGGCCGTTGGTTATTATTCGTTATGGAATAGGAGAAGGAATGATAATTAAATGGAATGGAATTGGTTATTGCAGGTCAGGTATTTGGGTCGGTCGAGTGAATTTTTGCAAGTTTTTTTTCGCTATATTGAAAGTAGCGAAGAAAAGTGTTGGTGCCAAATTATTGCGAATATCTGAAATTGAATTGAGAAGAGTTGTCTGGTTTTTGTCAATAAATGTTGGGATTTTGGATGGTTTGGAACAACTGATCATGGGATGGATTTTATAGTGATTGTTTTGAAATTGTAGAAGATTTATTGTAAAAGTTTTTTTGAGGTGAGGAGGAACATGTGTATTGAAGAAGCAAGATTTTATAGAAATATGTGTGGGATGGAGGAGACGTTGGTGGTTTATCGGGAGATTTCGGTAATGGGAATTTTTGATACAAAAAGCTACTAGGAAAAGAGGTCTCACAAGTATCACCTGAAGCAAGTCGTATGGATTTCATTGAAGATCGAAGTGTTGGAAGGATCACGTTACTTACGTGGGAAGTTCACCTGAACACATGAAACAGCAGCATTAACATTGATAGGTGTCTCTTCGAATGAGGCTCTCAACTCCAGCCGAAGTAGTGGAGAAGTAGCCTCAAGTTCAAGCTTGGATCAAGTTTAACACAACAAGTGTAATGGAGCTTCTAGTTCGCTGCATGGAGCGAAACGAAACACATGTTCGAGACGAAATTGGTAAATGATCCGAATACGGAAGCGGACGGCAGTCGAATCTTTTCGATTGTGTATGTTTCGTCCTGTGCCTAATTCGATATTCGACAGCTTCGTATTTGCTATGCTCGGCGTGTAGGAGTAATTGTGCAATTAGCGGAACGAAGGCGGGTTTCGGGTTCCTCGGTTTTGGTGGTGAAAGGAGAATCTCCGATATATATTTCTTCTTCTGGAGCTGAAGATTGAGGATGGAAATAATAAATTGCTCCTGTTGTTCTTCTTTTTCATGTTCTTCTTGCTGAATCCCAAATAATATATTTGCTGTTGATAAGAAGCGACTCGACTCAAAGGGGAATTGATACCATATTAATTATGACGATGGCATAAAACATGTGTATCGAACAGATGAGGCTTGGGTTTCAGCGCCTGTAATTGATGTTGATGGAAATGGGATTCGGCAACTATTTTTTGGATTATTATTTTTGTTCGTTTTTTGTTGCTGTGTTGACAGGCGGCGGCTTGAGAATTATTACGGAGACATTCCGGAAATCTTCTAGCTCCTTGAAGCTACAACAATAGTTTGGTTCGAGTGAGGTGCTAGAAAGCACTAGAGTCTTTTGTAAATCCACGCGAAGAAGGCTCTCTTGGTATTGTATTGCCGCCGGTTCAAGTGGGCAACTTTAAGAATAAAGTTGTGGAGAAGATGCCACTTAACGGGCAGAGTTAAGCGAGATATTATAATATACGAAAACACTTGGTGTTTTTGGCACTTTGACATATAGCTGTGTGCATTGTCTTGTGTGTTGTTTTGTTGCACAGACAGTATTTATTATCTCCTATGTGGAATTTTTGGCAAAGAAGCGACTGGTCTACCAGAAGACGATAGGGCTGTTGTTGGCATTGGCATTGTTTGTGGCTGGTTTTTTGGCAAGAGACACGGGATTTTTCGGTTTTTAAAGAGCTTCAAGAAAGATGAATGTACGTGGATATACTTATGATGATGACGACGACAGTTTAACGTTGATTCGGGTAATAAGGTTTTCGGTAAGGAGACAGCAGATGAAAAGACGAATTTTCGAAAGACACTTTTGTTTACAGAGTACTGAAGTTACATATAAGCTTTAATTGGCTTCAAGAACGGAATTATTCCAAACTTTGTATGAGAAAAGAATGGTTTCTATCTCTGTTCTAATGAATTACGCTGTTTCTTCTTGGAGCGTTGAAGGTTTATGAGATTTTGATGACTGGCGGCGGGGGAGAGTTTGGCAAGTGGCGGGAAAGTAATAAAATTTAAATGTAGTGAGGTTTTATTTGAGCTTTTCAACTTTATGACTTGCTTGTTCTGAGAGTCAGGAGATGAAAATGTTGAGTTCTGTTGCCACTTTTGTAAAGTGAGTCAGGAAGAGTAAACAAAAGTCGATGAATTTCAAAAAGTTGCACGGGTTTCAAGTGATGATGATTGGATTCTAAAAGTGACGTTTTTGCAAAGTTTGCACGTGGTTTTTAGGCTCCTGAACCAAAGTCTGCTAACCACATGTTGGAATGCTGACTAATGAAATTTTGGGAAATGAGGACGCTGATGATGTCAGGTGGTGAATAATACATGGCAAACGGGGTTGCAAATTTTGCAAGGTTCAAAAGAGCAAAAGGAAATCTAAGTTAAGAAAAAAAGTTGAAATGAAAATATTCTGACGCTGGAAGCGTGTAAATAAATAAGACATGCATGTAACTAGGAATTCAAGACGCATGTTTATTTTTGTAGCCTTTGGAGCGAAGCGAAACTAAAGCTGGATGATGGGACGGATTTTTTGTACGTGTTAAGTAGTGTGTGGACAGATGTGTTTTTGGCATTGGAAAACTATGAGGTCTCTGTTTCGGCGCTAAGGAGCGACGCTTTTTCAAAGCGTTTTTGTGATGAGAGAAAAAGAGTAGAAATGTTGTTGGCATATGGCTTGTGACGAGATGAGAGAGAGAGGAAAGAAGTAAATAACATTTTTCTGGATTTTCTACAGCAAAGCAAGTTTGCCGGTGGTGACATGGGAAAGAGAGAGAAGAGTGTCAAAAGCGCATATGGAGTTGGCATGTTATGAGTATGTGGAAATGCAAGGGAAATATATGACCTTTTGGATGGAGGAGATTCTGACTCTTGAGCTCAAAAGTACGGAAGACGGAGACCAGGCTCTTTTTGTACTGTTTTGGGCCGAGAACAAATGAGGTGATTAGAGTCAGATTGTAGGTGAATTTATTTAGTTAGTCTGCCTGCGGTTCATGAAAGAGGAATCGGAGGGGGAGAGAAGATGTCTGATTATTTTCACGAGGCGCTAAACAGCGTTTCTTTGAGAAAAGACTTGGAGAAGGCGGGGACGAGAATTAGAAATGGAGAACAAGTAAGGCAATTAGATGAATGGACGCAAAAGTTTCTGACTGCGGAAACTGCAAGGCTTGCAGTTCGGAAACTTTTGAGAAGTTGTGACGCCAGATGGCAAAGATGGGTGTAATTTGAAGGTTCTGCATGGTGAAAGCTGGAGCTATCTTCTAAGGATTAGAGGAGAAAAACAGCTGGAACTGATACTTTTTAGGTGGCTTTTTCTCGCTTTTGCTTGTGGTGTCGGGCGACTTGGGGGCTATAAAACAGTACTTTACCCATCACTCGAACAATGACTAACGCTGCTATTCTCTTGTTGACTTTTCTAGGAGGAAATGGAGTCGCTGGCGGCGGAATGGACAGCATGCGAAGTGTGGTGCCATACGCCAACGGACCTTACGACCGGTACGAGAATGGCTACTCGCCCAGAGCCAGTAGTGTTGGTCCTACAAATGGCGCCGGAGGACCTGTCGGAGCAGCTGCTGGAGGACCGTATCATGAAGGAGCGCCGGGTTACGAGCGATACCCGTCTGATAGGTAGAGTGTCGTGGATATTGGATTATTGGAAAAGAAGATGAGAATCAGGCGTTTTAACCGTTGTGCACTTTGTTTCACAAGTTATGGGAGCGGCGCAGCTATAAAAGAAGACTACCCGCCTTATCGAAATGGACCTCTTCGAGCATCTCCGCCCGGGGAATTGGTGGCATCTGGCGGCGGGGTTGGAGGACCAGGCCGTCCGATGCAGCAGGGTGCTGTCATGATGGTGTACGGACTTGTACTGGAGAAAGTGAATGGCGAGCGGCTCTTCAACTTGTTCTGTTTGTACGGCAATGTCGTTAGGGTGAGTAAATTGATGCCATCGGTTTGATGGCGGTGGCCGCAGTTTGGACCCACAAAGCGAAAGCAAAAGAATATAAGCTGCTGGGCTCGTGGGACAAATTGAAGCAATAAATAAATGATTGATGCGAGAGTAGCGAGAATATGGATGATGTTAACGATTCTTTTTTGGCTACCCGGCAGGTCAAGTTTCTCAAGTCGAAGGAAGGGTGTGCGATGGTGCAGATGGGAGACGCACTTTCCGTGGATCGGGCCATGTCCAACTTTAATAACACGTTCATGTTTGGAGCAAAAGTGCAGCTAGGGTAAGTCAACAAGACTGAAGACTATGGAGAGAGAGTGGATGGTCTTAGGGATTCGAATGTAGAGTTAAGATTGTTAGAATGTTTTGACTGAATTTTGTAAACAAGAGTCAAGTGGAAGATAAGGCAAAGTGTAATTTGTAAACTATGAGGAACACGAACACGTATGTTATGTGAGCAAGGATTTGTAGAAGATGGATTGGTTGACTAACATATGAACACATGTGTGTTTTATTATACATACAGATATTCAAAACAAGCATTCCTCAGTGACGTTCAGCAACCTCATACACTTCCGGATGGCAGCCCTTCTTTCAAAGACTTCATGGGTAACAAAAACAACCGATTCCTCAACCCTGAAATGGCTAGCAAAAACAGAATACAGCCACCCACCAAGGTAAAAACCACTGTCACGAAATATGGCCACCACTTTACAAACATTTGTATACTGTCAAGTTTTTAGTGCTGGTAGATTTGTATGCAGTGCAGTTGACTTTTGTTTTGACGTGATGAGAAAGCTCTAGAGCGATTGTATGTGCTAGAATTGCTTTTGTTATTTGGTTCTTTATGGTAAAGTGCTCAACTGGATAGGTGATGGAATTGTGTGTAAATTGTGTTTGTTATCTTATTGCAGACTCTGCATTTCTTTAACACACCTCCAATGATAACCGAGGCGGAAATGAGAGACTTCTTTACGGAAGCTGTTGCTCCCATGCCAAAAGCTATCAAGTTCTTCACGGCCAAAAGTATGTGACAATTGAATCGACGCTAATCTGATGAAAATATGTGGGCAATATTGACTGATATCGTATGTTTACTTACAGACTCGCGAAGCACGAGCGAACGAAGTTCTTCCGGTCTCATAGAGTTTGAGACATTGCAGGAGTCTGTGGAAGCGCTGGCAATCATGAACCATTATCCAATCAAGTGTGCAGGTGAAGTAGAATATCACAAAGAACAAAGGTTTTGCTGAGGCGTGGAAAGTGATTACTATAATGCTGTCTTGATGATTTTGCAGGTGGAAAGTTCCCTTTCATCATGAAGCTTTGCTTCTCGTCTTCTCGAAACCCGTCGAACCGAGTTGAAGATAAGTAAGTTGTGAATGGAATGTGCTACTACTGTGAGTCAGTCAGGGTTTGGTGGAAATGTCTCTCTACTTTCTTCTCTACGTGTGGATTCCGTGGATATAAAAGACAGCCTTATATTATTATTATTATCAATTGTATTAATGAATAAGTATTTATAATCTACCTTCTTTGCATGCAGCATTTCTGGAACTTGTGAATGAATGGGAACAGGTGATGTGGTTACCGATAAGATGTTTGCAATGGTTAGTCAAAATTTATTCGAGTCTTGATGCTGCATGTTCCAGTCATTATGTTCAACATAGAATCGTGTCATTACTTGAGATAATTTACATTGTAGACGAATGATGATGTTACCTGAAGAAGAGATGGATTCTGGATATCATAGCTGCAACAGTCGTGGTGATTCGATCTCGCCGAAACAGTTGAGCGCTGTCGATACTGATGCTCTCATTTTGGCGTTGCAGCGTCAATATACCACCTGGAAGATTCTTAATTTTGCTGAATAGGCTATGATTGTTGTGTACGTTGTTGTTGTGCTTGGAAAGTTATTATTTTCTGCCAATATGATCATTGTATGACCTTAGATTATGTAATGTTTTAGTGTCTTTCCTTGACATTTGATACAAAAGCCAATATTAGTATTCCTTTGTGTTGTGTATAGAAATTTAGGGATGATAGTCTGATTTATAGCCAGTCAGAAAAGCTTATTATACAGACTAAAAATACATGTGTAGATATTATATAAGTTGCCGGTTTTGTAGTCGACTAATTTACTGACTAAGGATACTGTTGAAGCAGGATGCTGTGCGTACGAGCCAACTATATCTGGTTGAAAAATGTAAATGTTCATATGTTAGTGACATTCATTCAAGCGAGACAACGTTTACAATCTCATTACATAATCGCAAGTTTGTTATACGCTGTGTTACTACTTGTTGTAAGATTGAATTGTGTGTGAAGGTGGATTAGGGCTAACTATGAAAGTTGGTGAGCTAATGTTTGGTGTAACTTATAGAAATTACCTTTTACACGAAATTTACAGAGATTTACTAATGATAGCCATTTATGTAGTTTGTTGTTTTACTACTATAGTTATTATACAATTCTTCCTCGACGGACATAGATCGTGAAAGCAAGTCGAGTTTGTACATATATGTTGAATCAGTAGGTTTTAAATCCTTACTAGTTTTTAACATTGTAGACGTTGACATTGAGTCCTTATAACCATGTAAATATGATAGTATGTTAATATTTAGTTTTGTTGCTAGTGGCTGACTTATGATGATTCAGTGAGTGAGCTACGAGATTGATGATATATTCTTGTCGAATCATGTGTTTCTTCCATTTAGGTCTATAGTTAAGTATATTTAGGATGAATTTTATTATCAGTTGATCTGGATCAGTGCTACTATTTATCTTGTTGTTACCTGTCACGTCTAGCGCAAAAGTTGAAATCGGGATTTTATTATATGATTTTAACGTATGACAATGAGAATGCTAGTGAAAGATGAGAGTGCAATCAATTCTGGGCTTGATGCCATGTTCAAGGTATCAAGTTCCCACTAATTTTGTTCATGCGACTAGACGTGATGTTGTAGAATTTAAAGAGTTTATTTGCCTTCCAAGGCTATTATGTTGTGACAGTTACTGATCGATGTACCAGATCAAATAGACACAGATGCTATTGTTGCCAATAAGATTAATGAGATTTTAGTTTGGTTTTTCTTTTTGTTTCTTGCATTTGCCAGGTTTAGAAACAGGGTAGTCAGTCCATAGGAATCCTTTTGAGTTTTGTTTGTCGAAAAGCAACTGAAACATATCAATCAAGTGCTAAAGGCCCTTGAATCTACTGCTGTATTTGAATCTATTTCTATGAGGATTCTGTAGTTAGGGAAAGCTGATTCGGACGAATTTCTCCGCATGGATACCAGGGCTGGATTAATGGAGTTTTGATGAACATTATGTGAGTATAGGAGACAATACTGAATCTGACTTTAGGTGTCGCTTTGGTTCATAGGTTAAGGCTTGTGTATGACATTGCATAATCATGAGAAAAGTGTGGATTTTAGCCATAGATGAATGGATGGACACAAGGGTATATTGTTGCCAATGTTGATTTTTCTCAGTCAATCTTAAGATTCTTAAAGTAAGTAAAAGAAAGTTGAAACGGACGACGACATTTTATTATTCCGTGCATCAATACATACAACGCAAGTGAACATAAGGCATCCATGAGTATATTATTATGTATTCCTTAATGTAATTTCCTATGAACAAAAAGTATTGCTGGATTTGCTTTGCGTGCGTTTGAATTACGATCAAGTGCATTACAAAATGACAACAAAGACACACAACAACATCAAAGACACTGAGAGAGAACGTAACTAAGTTAAATTACACATCAATTGTCAATTCAAGTCTCTATCAGTCTTCAAATTCCTAAACTTTGATCTCTATTCAAGTTGAGAGACGTGTTAATCTTTTTAGTTGGAGTATTTTTCCGCTAGATGTCTCGTGAAGAGCTTTAGACTACATGGAACGTTAGCAACTATATACAATCACCACAATCAAGAGTGTTAAGACTACTATCAGATTTAGCACACAACCAAGATATGGACTAGAATTGCAACCAGGTGAGAGTAGAGGAGGAGCAGAGAGGCAAATAAAAATACATTTGCAATAGGACTTTCTCCAAGTATACACTTGTGTAGCAAGAGAAATATAGTCGTTTTTGATTGTGCCACACAAGGGAGCCACTGTCGCCTAAATTGAGTATCTTGATAGCGAGTAATTACTGTTGCTGCAAGCGCGAAGCTAATTGACTATGTCCTTCACAGGTAAAGAGAAAGGCAAAGACTATGGGCGCCAAAGCGAGATGACGTTTGAATTGCGCCTGTTTAAATCTCAGTTTCTGTACTTGTTGTCGAACTGGAGCGCGTCCAAAACGCCCTCTTCTGGGCGCGGTAGTACTGATGCGGCGGCTGACTTGTCTGGTAGAGAAGGTACTGTCCATTGTTGGTGGTGGCGGTTGTTGTTGCAGGCGCTGAGGGGACGTTACCGTTGCCGTGGAAGTTACAAAGTGGGTTTGCTAAACCGTTGGTGGGGCCTAGAGACGCAGTTCCCGTTGTTGAAGTTTCAGAAGAGACGCTAGATGTCGGGGCTGTTGAAGGTCCGAGAAGGTCCAGGTGGTTGGGCGGTTGATGAAGCCTTCGATGAGCAGGAGGGCCAGTGGACTTGGGGCTGGCGAGATCGACCAGTAGCGAGTCTTCGCGCGGCGGCGGCGACGCCGCCGCCGCATTGTAGTTTCTGGGCGGTGGTACCAGAACAGTGGTTTTCCAGTAAATTCCGCCAGGGGGACTTGCAGCTCGGTTGTTGTTGTTGTTGACGGTTTCTTCGTCAATGACTCTGATACAGTGACCAGCTTGTCTTCGAGCTCCAGTGGTGGAGCCGTTGGCGCTGGTTGGAAACCTGGCGGTCATGTCGGTAGTTGTTGTGGTACCGTCGCAAACGCCGATGCTCGTTGTTTTAATGAACGATGACAAAACGGTAGGATCCGGAGGAACTACTACTGGCGCTGACGACTCGGGATGATCCACTGGTGGATTTGAAGAAGACTGTTCCTGTCTTTGCGGAAGTAAATGATGGTTGGAAGTAGTAGAAGAGGTCGGCGAGGATATTAAGGAACTGTTGTTGGATGATGATGATTGATGATGATGGCTATGGTGACTGCCAGGCAAAACGGAGCTTTCACGGCTTCCGGTGCTTGTGGTGTCTGCCATTGGGAAGCTGGAGCAGCCGCTGCTGCTACTTCGGCTACTGCCGTAGCCAGGCAGGGATGTGATGGAGGTCAGAGGGTGGTGGTGGTGGTGGTGTTGCGGATGGTGATGAGAAACTGGGTGAGTTGAAGTCACGACTGAAGTACCAAAGTTGGTGGTTGTTGATGTTGAGATAGTGTTGTAGGGGTTGTGGCTTGGGGGTCCACCGAAGTCGGTTCGGAGATCGGATGGATGGGAAGGCTTGTAGTCAACAAGGCAGATGTCGTCCAGGTCTGTTTGGATGCTTTGGCGATGAGTAGTTGGGGCTGTTGGGGGTTTTGGACGCCGACCGGGCGGTGTGGAGCAGAGGAGCGAAGTGTGGAGTGAGACCGCGTAGGGGTTCTTCCGGTTGAGGGGGACTGAGACGGTGGTGGCGGGAACCGCCACCACTGAAGGCTCTGGGGATGGACAGGGGTCGTCGGAGCAGAGGTCCGAGTAGGAGATGGTGCAGCTGGGCATCGTTTGAGCTTCAGTGGACTTGCGGGGGATTTCGATGCGGGATGCGCATCGACAGAGAGATTTGCGGTTTTCGAGACGTTCGGATTCGCGTTCTTCAAGGATCTTGGCCATTATTGCTGCAGAGACCATGTCTTTTTCGGGTTCTTTTCGGAGTTTACCTGTGGGATGGAAAAGAAAAGAATGTTAGATTTTATTAGTATCTATCGGCTTGACAGTATTTAAGGTATATATTGTGAATTGGAAGGCTTGCTAATGTTAGTCAGAGCGCTCTTGAGACCAACTGGAGTTTTTGCAACGCGTTCCTGCAGATTTTACTCGATGACTAAGAAGGCATGGATATTGCACAGGAAGCGGGGAATTCAAAAGCTCGCCTCGCCTCCTCCCAATATTCGGAAGCTGTTTAGATTTCAGACTTAGTTCAAAGTTAGCTGAGGGCTGGATTTCATCAAGGAACTGTATTGGGATTGGGATCGAGATTATTCATAAGGTGAGATTGTTTAATTGAGATTGACCGAAATCCAGAAACAAAACTCCTTCTTTGGTATCAGTATCAGTTGGCCTAAACATGGATTTACTAATTTTCAGGATCGTGGTTTGATTTTTGTGTAAGCATAGGCGGAACCACGTGAAGACAATAACATTGACTCAAAATTTGAAATCAGGAATCAGCTGTTGGAGTAACAGCGAGCTTTTATGATGGACTGGCAGAATCGCTGGTTCCGCTGTAACCAGTGTCGGAAGTACATTCGAACACCAATAGCTTTTCTGGAACACAGGAAGGACATGTGTCGTGACGCGAACTTGATTGAAGCTACTAGCCAAATGTGAGTTTGAGAACGGTGATCTATGATTCTCATTTTTATGAGGGATTGGGATTACCGGTTTGTTTCCTTTCACAGGAATACAACGATCTATTCGAAACTTCAAAAACATGGTGATCGTCGACGTGTTCGTGGGATAAGACCAGGACCGCAGAAATTCAATTGCAATCAGTGTTCCGCCGTCTTTCCAACAGCATCTGCGATACTGATGCATGAACGAAGGCATAACGGGGAGAAACCGTTCAAATGTTCCTATTGCGGGTATGCCGCAGCTGCAAAAGGTGACCTGAAGAAACACGTTCGGACACATACTGGAGAAAAGCCGTTCAAGTGTTCTATTTGCGGGTTTTCTCTAGCTTCAAAAGGCAACCTGAACACACACCTTCGGAGGCATACTGGAGAAATGCCGTTCAAATGTTTATTTTGCAAGTTTTCTGCAGCTACAAAACATGAACTGGAGAACCACCTTCGTATTCATACAGGAGAGAAGCCTTTCAGATGTTTCGTCTGCGAGTATTCTTCAGCTATAAAAGGCAACCTGACGAAACACCTTCAGATTCATACAGGAGAAAAGCCATTCGCATGTTCACTGTGCAAATTTACCGCAGCTACAAAGAGGTACTTACAAGTGCATGTTCAAAGTCATTTTGGAGAAAACCCGTTTAAATGTCCTCACTGCAAGTTTTCTACGACCTCAAATGCAAATCTGACGATACACCTTCGAAGACATACCGGAGAAAAGCCATTCAAATGTTCTTCCTGCAGTTATGCCACAGTGTCGAAGTTTAAGCTCAAGAAACATCTTCGAAAACATACTGGAGACAAACCGTACAAATGTTCTTTCTGCAATCATGCCACAGTGGATAATTATAAGCTGAAGGAACATCTTCGTAGGCATACTGGAGAAAAGCCGTACAAATGTCCCTCTTGCGAGTACAGCACAGCTTACGGTAGAAATCTTAACAGTCACCTGCAAACACATCATACAGGAGAAAAGCCGTTCAAATGTTCTCTGTGCAAGTACGCTTCAGCTTTTAGCGGTGGTCTGAAGCGGCACCGCCAAGTTCACTACTCACAACGCAGTTAAGACGTTCGAATTCAATCCCTAAAAAATATTAGAAGAAACTAATAATGTTAACCAGTGGATTCGATTTCTAGTGTATTCAGCCTAGATGTAGGTGTAGTAAATGCGTATGTGTCAAAAATGTAGACTAATCTGCACAACCGATGAGGAATATTGTCGTAGATGCTACTCGTTCTCGTAATTTAGTTATTAAGCCAAATTCTGAAATTCTTTGAACAAAATTTGCTTCAAATCTCGCTAGCGTATACTTTATGCGTATATGAATTTGCTAAAGAATCAACCGTTTGTATTGTTTTTTGTGCTAGAGAAAGCATGTGTGCTGAACTAATACTGGTTAGCAACCTTACAAATGTTAGAAGGCGGTTGTCCCTCGTGCTGATTCACTGTTATTTCGAATTCATGCTACTCTATCGAATATTAACTCAAATTGTACCGCTTTTTCAAGTACCCATTAAATATCTGTAAACCAATGCCAGATCATTCCGTTTGGAATCGCTTGGGAAAGTCTTTTCTCCGTCTTTTCAACGACCTGGGACCAAGTTATCTTGAATCATTCAGTAATAGAAAAGCTTGCTAGAATTTACGGTCAAGTGTTAATATCGTATTCGTAGACGTTGGTTTAGATTATTTACAGAGCGCATTTGAGGAGACCAGCTGAAATTTTAAAGCGTTTTAATTGCTTCAGGAATTCCCTACAGATATCTCCATACAAAAAATTGGCTATTATGCATTAACCACGGAAGAAGTGGAACTGCAAATCGCCGCCGTCGTCTCCCGTGAGTCGATGAACGAAAAATATTGTGCCGCCGTTTGGGCATCTCGATCTCGCTTTCATTTCTCACAAGAAACCTCCAAAGAGGCGCGACTTTTGGGCTTCTTCCTCTTTCGGTTGTCTCATTAATCCCTCGTCAGCGTATACCAACAGTCATCGTCATCGCCTCGAAATTGAACGTTAGCAAAGCTTAACGGTGCAGTCGATTCGGCGAGTCGAAGCTGTTCAGAAGTTGCAAGTTGGCATGTGTTGATCATCGAATTCGCGAAAAATCCGAGTGTTTATCAGGTGATATTTTTGAATTACATTGATTCAACCCTAAACGGCTTTAACTTTTGAATTAGTGTTTGTGCTAACTTATTTTTGCACTGGTTTTTAGGATTGAGTTTGAACTTCTGTTTAAGCAAGCACCGACGAATCAATGGGGAAACTCGCACTGCCCAATAGTGACTCACACTTCGAAATCTGAAATCAAGTGCTGAAGCATCAGCGTTTATGATGGACTGGCAACATCGCTGGTTCCGCTGCAACGAGTTTCGGAAGTACATTCGAACACCGAAAGCTTTTCTGGACCACAAGAAGAACCTGTGTCGTGATGCGAATCTGGTTGAAACTTCTAGCCAATCGTAAGTTGCATGCTCCTGTTCACTAACGTTAATGTACATATAAGCGAACAGCAACCAATGATTCAAATAACTAGCTGTTTCCCTGTTTACTTTTCTGCAGGTCTACAACCATTGTTCTGGAACCTCAAAAACGTGGTGATAATCGTCGTGCTGATGGAACGAGAGGAAGACAGAAGAAATTCAGCTGCAACCAGTGCTCGACAGTCTGTCTATCGGCATGTGCACTGAAAATTCATGAACGAATTCACACCGCGGAAAAACCGTTCAAATGTTCTTCGT
>JAQGBJ010002874.1:0-14681 GCA_034698345.1 Sphaeridia pumilis
CAGGGATCGCTGGATAATTATTGGGATATGACTGCGGAACAAGAAAAGTATTACACGGAACAGTTTTTGCTTTTGCAGCCTGACGCCAGTGGAATGGTAAGATGATAAACAGAATAAAGTCATTGTAAAATGAGAGTTAGAGTGTGTGTGTCATGAGTTTTTTGCTGATGTACTTGTAGGTGAATGGAGCCGTTGCTAAGGGATTCTTCGAGAAGAGCAAGCTGCCCCACGCAGAGTTGCGAGAGATTTGGCAGATTTCAGATGTGACCAAAGACGGATGCTTGGATTTGGCCGAGTTCAAAACTGCAATGCATCTGGTTGTTTTGAGAAGACATAATCTACATATCCCACCTCATTTCTACAGTCGAAGGCAAGAGGCTGGATCAGCTGGATACCCAATTGCTCAGCCCTCAAATGGCGTCAATGGAGCAACAGGCACGACACCAGCTGAGACTGCAGCTGGAACTGGATCGGCCTTACAGAGCACTATGATTACACCACCGTCTAAACCTATCAACACATCTGTCGCGTCTGCTCCTCCGCAGCCGGTCGAAAGGTCACATTCGAAAAAGTCGAGCAAAGGTAAGCGCTTTTTTCAGTTTCTTTTCAGGAAAAATCTAACGGAATCTCATCCTAACTATTCATTATCTTTGCAGATTGGACAACTTTCGAAAATGAACCTGTAAACTTTTCCTCCAAGTGTGATACAAATGGCCTTGTGGCTCCTGTGCCTGTGAGACGCTTAGCTACACCAGAGGAAAAGGTTCTATGCACCGGTCCTGCTGGCTTAGTGAAAGCGCAAAATTTGCAACTAAAAGCCATTCAAAGGCCAAAACTATCTGGTCATCATCCAAAAGTTACTGGTACTACCATTGCACCCCCACCTGTAAGTTCAAGTTCTTCATTTACGATGGCTGAAGCTCAAGTGTTTCTAATTTCGTTTGTTTTATTTACATCCGCAGCCGCCTCGAAGAAAAACACACGTTCGCAGCTCTTCGCTGGATCTCAATCGTTTAAGTAAGCACTGTCCTACATTGGGAACCATATTTTTGTCATCAGGAAGTTAAATTTTACCTTTATTTGCAGACATATCGGATTCCCCACACCCACCTTCTATGTTAGCTGGACCCGAAGCTCCAGCACGAAGTTTTTTGTCTCCGTCTCATCAGGGTGGCGCTTTCTCAGTGTATCGTAAGCCACAACCGGTTTCTGAAGCTAATCATGGGCCTTCTTCCTTGCAATCCACTCACGCGAAACCAACAAAGGTGCAGTTGAAACAAGAGGTTGTAGATTTGAAGAATGAAAATACTATTTTGAACCGCATTTCAACGCAATTGCTGGATCAGCTCTCTGGTCTTCAGGCTAAAAAGAAAGCCTTAAATAGTAAGATTCTGCAGCTGAATACTCTCCCGACGAGTGGCCGAATCTCGTAGCTGCAGCTTAGTCTTTATTACGAAACCTAGCCTTATTGTGACTTTTAGTGTTTAAGAGAAGAACTTTTTCATCGTGAAAGAAATGGTTGTTGTGTAGGAGCTATATTATAGATAACCTTACCTGAATTATACAAGTCAGTTCGTAAGTAACAAAGAGGATTGTCCGGATGCGTGAAAAATATCAAGCTTAAGTTAATGCATGAACGCTAAGTAAGTTTCGCTAAAATGTCCTTTAATTTGCATGGTAGTCCCTAGCCATATCCGTATGAGCATTATGCAGCGTTAAGTACAACAGCGTCTTTTTGATAATCCGCTTGCAATGATTCTTGAATGCTGATTACTTTGTAGCTGATTGTTGCAACGAATGCATTATGTTGGTTGATGGTATGTAGTTCAAAAAAACTACAAAGTTTATAAAGAGGCAGTATGTTATTCGGTTTGATCTGTGTCCACCTGAGAGCTGGCACGTTCCTTAGCCACATTTTGTCATGCGATAGTCCCTTTTAGGGCTGAAATAATCATGTAACGCTATTTCTTTTTTTCCCGTCATAGTTGAATGAATCACTAACCTGCTTTGGACTTGAAAACTACTGAAAGAGTATATTTTTCATCCATTTCTGAACGTAAAGAGCACTTTTTACAATCCCTTTAAAATAAGCTGGAAACTCTTGCACGTACCGGTGACCTGTAATAGGCCACCAAATATTTTTCTGACTTATCGAAAGACTATCATCAAGCTGGAAAAGTACACATAAGGTAGCAACTAGAGCGCCTAATTACAACTACCGTTTGCATTTTGGTTCCTATTTTCATATGTGTAAGTCATTGGTTTTTCTAAACGCTACTATATTGTGTTCTGCGAATGAGTTTGATCAAAAAGTATGCAGTAAGCCAATTAATGACAGAAGCGCCTGTTGCTTAAGAAAAAGCTCCACATGGAATGTATGTGTAACAAAATCCCAGGTCCTAGCCTCACATGAAATAAAACGTTTGAAATCAGAACTGTAGCTTGTTTTCTGCTGACCATAAGGACTTTTTCATGCTCATCGAGTTTTGGAAGGAGGGCCCGAACAAAGTATGTAAAAGATGGACGGTAATTGGACAAAGTTAATTTCAGGTGAAGCGGTCACGAAAATGTGACAGTCTTGTTGCTTTAATAGTCTCTGACCAGCATGTCATGTCATGTGTACATGTAAAAATGTTCAATCACAATGTTTTTAAACTAGTACGCAATAGTTAAATAGAGAATTTTAATCTTGTTGAAATGGTTGGCTTTGGCCGATGATATGCTTACAAAATTTTGTATATAACTAGAGGAGCTCACAAATTTTGCTTGCTTCCAACAACAAAACCATACTGCAGTTTCATCCTTGTAGCACCTTAAAACACAATTGGATGATAGATTCTTTAACTGATAGGTATTTCTGGTTTCCGGCTTATAGAAGTTCAGAAGGCTACATCTACGACGGTTTTGTAGTTTTGTTTCACAAGATAGCACCTTGTCTAACAGGTTGAGAGGTCTAGAGGCTACACTGAATAGACATTATATTTAATATCATGTCTGCTGATCTGATGAGAATCAATTTTACACGTTCTTAATCTTTGATTTTCTTATCACAGTTTTGACTAGAACCATCGGCCAGCGTAAATGAGTCTTTTACAGGCAGAATCAAAATGATCCAGGGGCGATCCTAGCTTTAAAATGATGTCAATGATTGCCGCAAAATTTGCCTCAATCAAATCGATACAACAATATGATTGTTTTTTCCTGCTCAAACTATTCACATATCAACAAGATACATTGGGCAATACGTTAGCTATTCCTAAATTTACGTCAGAGTGTCATCAGGAGACACGTAGTATCACAAGCATTCCCGTAATGTAGGTTTGGGTTAAAACTGAACAAGATTTGCAGAATATAAATAGTAAGGTCATGATAACACATAGGCTCTTCAAGTTGGCTCTTGAAAACTAAGTCCTTTGCGCATTGTGTGTACATTAAAACACTTTGACAAAACAGTAGAAACGTAAAAGACACAGATGGAAAGAACAATGAACAATAATAAATAGGGAATTACAAAATTGGCAAATAGAATTAATCTGTACGCATATCAATAAAAATGTCAGCTATAGTATGATAGCAAAGGCCTAAAAACCCTTGATTGACCTGTATTGTCGATCTCAAGAGGTTGAAAAGGACTATAAGTTGTATATAACACTAATATGATATATATCTCAGGACACACCTGTTGAACAAACTCATGAGTCAAATATATACTAATATGTTCTCTCAATCAAATTCTATCCTCTATTATAGTATCCAGGGTTGTTAGGGCGAGCGAATAGAGCACAATCCTTTCAGGGTTTTCGTATTAAATACGATGTAAACATCTAGTTTGAATATATATAGCTAAATAGCTATCAGAGAATTAGAACCACGTGATAGCACTAGTTCCCAATACAGTATTTCCAATGGAAATGAGAGTACGATTAGGTGTACGCTTGTGCATTTGCCGATTGGCTTTGTACAATTGAGTTCGGCATTTATAGTACAATCTTATCATCAGAGTAGAAAACGACGTACAAATGCTCTAATCTTGATGTATCAATTTTTTCTGCGTATTCTAGACTGACTTTGAACATTTAAGGTAAGGTATACAATAGGTCTTTCAGAGGAGTAGAGCTTAACACATCAACCCATTTTTGTTACCACTTTTGGCCTACACGCCCATTTTGAAAGCTACCAAAAATATGTATGCTACTAAACACTAATTGTATTGTACATTGAACAAATTGTCTTAGGAACCTCTAGCTTTTGTTAGGCTATGATTTCCAAACTTTTAATTTCCGTAGTGACATTTTCTTGAGTCGAGCAACAGTATGTTTCATGTCGGATTCGGGTTGTTCATCTTCTGACACTGTCTCTCCTTCAGAATGGGCACTTCGAGAAGGTCGGGGCTTCCTGGTTCTCGTAGCATGACTAGAAGAGTCGTGGAGACTTGAAGACTGTCGTTCAGCCATTAAGTGTCGGGGCTTTTCTCTGGGCTTTTTGCTTGGCGAAGGAGTCGTGGGAGTGTCCTGTTTCCCCGAAAGCTTCAATTTCGAAATTCTTGCGAGGGTAGAAGCTCGAATGCCTTTGCTAGCTTTCGGCTTTTCAGAATGTGGTGTGCTGGTGGCGGAGCTACTGTGCGAATGTGAGCTGCTGGTCCCGTGAGATGATTGAGCTTGTTTTCGCTCTTTGAGAACGAACCTGCAAACAAACATAATTATATATACATCGACGAATTTTAGAAGGTACCATGATGAAACCTGCCCAATGCAGTTACCTGCCAACAGTATTCCATTTGAGCTGAACTTCATAGACGTTTTCGTTGTCATCGAGTACTCTGTTAGTACCCTTGGAAGCTGCCTTTTTTCTGAACGACCCAGATGATTCGGATGTTCCTGGTCCAGATGCTGACGAAGTCATTGGATCCAGCTCTTCGACTAGCACGAACTTGGATGGGTCTTCTAACCGTCTGGCTTTTACAAAGGCTTGGGCAATGATGTCCTGGGCTGTACTTCGGACAGCAACCTGAATACGGAGGATATAATTTTACTTCCATCGCAGCCAAAGCGAATGTTATTTAGGAGCCAATGTTATCCATACCTTTAGAATTGCATAAGGTATCTCGGGAGAAACGTTGAAGACACATACGAGAAAATTGTCTTCTTCGCCCCAATGTTTCAGTTCGTCAGATTCTTGACCAGCGTCACCTCGTCCATCTTGGTGTAAACGATTACCTCGAGCGGAAATGGAAGACAGCCAAGCGCGACTGCTCGGATCATTGCCGGCCCGCTTAAGAATGAATTTTCCTTCCCCCTTCCACTGAGATTGAGCTTGTAAAGGTTTTTCGTAGGCGTCAAGGACGCGCTGGGTTGGTGGCAAGTCCTTCTCTTTCGAATCCCATCCGCGAGCTACTTCCTCAATCAGAACATATTCTTTGATGGAGTCAGTGGATCTTCCACTCTTTTGCAAAGCATTTGCGATGACTTCAGAGGCGGTCGTGTCTTGAGTCACCTTTAATATTGTGTAAGGTTCTTCTTGAATTACTCCGTAAACGACTAGGAAGAACATTCGCCGCTTCAAGGGAACAGATGACTTCGCAGGTGCCGGTCCGTATAAAGGAGAGCCTTGAAAGATCCGAAACATTACAACCATGTTTTTCAAAGAAAAACTGATGAAGATTTATAGTTGAAAATGGACATACCATCGAGTATCGGCAAGTCAGTCCTGTAAGAATCTTCCTTGCCTAAACTCTTGCGGTTGACAATACCCATTTCTTCTCCTTCTTCTTCTAACCGCGAATAAATGAATAAAGTTGTAACAGGCAGAGGTTGATTATGAACATTTCTAAGTCGTAGATGCCTGTAGCCAGTTTTCAAGCATTTCAACGGAACAACTCGTTGAGACAGCGTGTGGCCACTTCCGCTGCCTCCACTCCCTCCATCGATGACTGTGAAACGTAAGAAGGCCAAATCTCGAAATTGTATCGTAAACGTGAGGGTGTCGGACCAGATCGGATTGAGCGCATTCCTGGAGATGATCCTCGTTTTCTGCTTCGCACAGTCCACAGGGATTCCAACGACTTCGACTTCGACTTGCGGACTAGCTTGGTAATTATTCGGACATAGAAACTGGCCTGAGATGATGGTAAGTTGTAAATGAACGGTATGAAGTCCATCGAATTCCTTCTCCAAAGGGTTGAATCTCCTGTACATGACATGGTTTCGATCCCACATGACAGGAGGCTTGAGTACGTAGCCACATCTTCCATTTTGTTCGAACATGGCAGCATTCATGTGCAGAGCAGCATCTTCAGTCTGATAATTCAAAGCGACCATTTGAACTCCAAAACTCCAGAAAATGAGAGGGTTGAAGTTGGAAGAATCAATTCTCATTCCGGCTGGGTATGCTCGGATTAGCTGCGTTTCCGTGTGTGCCATTACTTGGATAGGTTGTTTCCGACATAGTTTCTTGGCAGCATTCTCATTGACGGAGCAGCATTGGTAAACCAGGTGATTGCTTATCACTCGCCTGGGATGGTGATCCGTAATTGAAGTGGTCACCGAAGACGATACCGACGGAGTTACCGGCAAGCTAGTGGCAGTGCTACTTGGTGGAAGCATCTTGTTCTTTTGAAGAATTTTATTCCTAACGGAACTGCTTGGGCTGAGGGTATTCAATCCCCGAAATTTGATAGCCTGGATATAGATTACCAAGTCTGACAACTCCCTTGCAATCTGGCTGCTCTGCTTTTTCGTCTTTGGTCCGCTTTCGTCTAGCTCCACGATCCATTCACTTTGTTCCGCTTTGTACTGACTAGCAATTGTGGGTAAAACATTGAGGCCTCCCAAGCGTTTCGTGGGAGCACCTTTATGGGAAGATTCTTGGCTCGTCAAAGAATCAGTTCTTGGCGTTATAGGTAAAGCTTGTTCCGAGGCTTGACGCGATACAACTAATCGATCTGCAATTCAGTAACATCGTCTTAGGTAACAAGCTCAGGAGCTTTTGTTTCAAACATAATTAGAAAACTAACCATCAGCCAACTCATCCTCATAATCAGATTCAACATCATCGTCAGAGTAATCATCATTAATGGACCCGCCGCTAACATTACTGACAATGCTGTTGGTTCTTGCTGACTGGGGTCTACTTCCCGATCGATTTCTAGGAGCAGGATTAGAGCTACTGGCTTGTGCAGAGGAAGTTTGAGGTATTGGATTCGGAATGATTTCCGCATGAAATTTCTTATTCTTGATTAAAATCCGGTTCTTCAGCTGGGCTGGAGAGGGTAAGGATGGGTTGTCTGTAAAATCTGAATCGAAAAGGAATCTTGATACCAACTTTTCGCCAAAGACCGTTTGGAAGGTCATGGCCATCCTGCCTTGCTGTTGTAGCGAGCAATGGTTCTCGATGGAAAGAATTACTGGAAAGGATGATGCCAAGAATGCACTCTTGTTGATAGCATCAACTACTTGTCTGAAGGGTATCTTTGTTGTGAAAGTATGTCCATGGTAAATGACAGGGTCTCCATCGTCACCGTCCCAACAGTCGAGTTCAACACATCGACAACCAGTCAACAGAACCTGAAAACGCCATCAAAACATAATTTTTTTGTACATTTCTATTATATTATACTGCTATCTATTTCTTGCAAAGGTCACCATCACGACATTAGATCTTGATCCATTTCTAACTATGTATTTGGACAAGATTCAATCAAGCTTACCTGACTATAAAGTTCTACGGACGACTCCCCTTTGAGCTGATGTCCTGTCAAATACGTGTTATGGGACGCAGCAATGTAGTAATGGGCGAATGGGTGGTCCAGTTCTGAGTCATCAGGTTCCATTCGCTCACTCACAAATGCAAAGTTGCTGCTAGATACCATAAATCTTGCGAATCCTTCAAACGACATGCAATGTTGGCCCCGCAAGTATTGATCAGATTCAAATTTCTGTAACACAAAAAACAATCCAGTCAAGCACATACAATTACATTTCCAACGCATGACACATCTTCCATCATATCTATTACACAATCAAATGTCAATATTTACCTCTATAATATGCTTGACTTCATTATCAGTTTTGCGTTCTCCTTGATGCGTCCTCAAAAAGGTTGACAAAGCTCCAACGGTTAACACGCGACTTCTTGAAGTTTCAACTCCAGCACCGTTCTGAACAATACTGGCACTCGCAATAGCGTCGTAGATGAACTTGCTTTCTGGTTTTGTACTGTTTACACCAGTAGATCCCTTTTTTGGTGTCGTTCCTGTTGAATGCAGTTATTTTTAAAAATCCCACAGTCCTCCTTTGAAGGTTTGTGCGAAAATAAAACAAACATACCCGCTGAAGACGAATGACTTTTTTCCGGCGATTCTGGCAGCGAAGAGTCTGCTCCCCCATTTGGCTTATCAACGGCGATGGAATCAAAAAGGTCCCGCAAGTCTTTCCGTGACCTCAAACTGTGGGTCATGGTAAAAGTCAGAAATGTCAACACCATTTTCCCTTGCAACTTTGCAGGACACACGGAAACTGGACACAATTTTTACCTAAAAGCTTGAAAGAGAGACACGAAATTGGTGAACGACAGTCGAGTTTCATGTGTTAGCGCGGAAACACGTGCTTGCGGCGATCCCTCCATAACAGGGCTTGGCAGCATTGACATGGCGCTTTTGATTCGCGTCAGCGACTGCGGGTGATGATGATGCGCCGTTGTTGTTGGCGTTGGAGGAGTCCCGCTGTCGGGGCCCGATTCCGTTTTTGGGCGCGTCACTGGACTAGGCGGCCGACCGATTTCCGGCGAGTGGTCTGAAGATCCCTTGATGAAGGTATCCTGTTACAAAATTGTCAAGCTCATTAGTAGTACCGCTAGAACAATAGAATAGTTTCGTCCCCTATTTTCCTTGGAGATATTTACCTTGATCATGTGAATATTGGCGAGGGACCTTTTCTTTCGAAATTTGACGGATGCTGTACGTCGGAACTGAGGCGTATCAGGTACATTGCCTTGGGGCACAGACGATGACCATTTGCGACCGCCAAAAACCTGGTTGAAAAAGGGAAAATACATGATGATCAGTCCATCAATGAGTGTGTTGGTTGTGGTGGCTCTTGTTGTGACCGAGACGCATATCTGATTACAACTGCCGATGGACGTCTAATATGCTTACCCGTATAGCATCTGCCATGGTTGGAGCCAAGCATCGACTTTCCTCGAAGAAAAGCTGAAGATACTGCTCCTTGAGCCAGACGAGTCTTCTGTCCGGCTTTCCATACACACGCCGTAGGGATTTGACGACCGCTCGAAGTCCTGTCACATTGTGTCACATCAACATTTAATTACATCAGGTATGCACAAACAACATATTTCCATCTTTCTCATCCTCCAATGGACGTAACAACTCTGGTCAAGGGCTAAAAGTACGGATAAACACTTGGAATGAAATTGAAAAAGTTGCTGCTGCGTACCATTGAGCCAAGTTGAAGCGAGTCGCGGTGGGAAAACAAAAACAGTGCTTCTGTTGTCACTCAAGACAACGCCATAAACGAGCGATATGCAGCAATCAGAAAGTGGCCATGATTCCATTGAAAACCTGCGGATCAACGATAATTATACATGAGCCTTATGAGTAATAAGTGTTCAAAGTTTGAAAACATTGCAGAGATAACAAAGTTTGCTCAGAAGGATAAACGTATCTTGGGTATGTTTATTCTTGACGTATTCCGTGAATTCCAAGAAATATTTACCCCTAGCTAACATCGGAACTATGTTATCATCTGCTATATGGACGAGCTGTTTCACCATCTCGTGATCATCCTGACTGAGTGAGAGAATTTTTTCAAAAATGCCCGTACCGTTTCAAAGTTGCTGATAGGTCCATGTCTCGGTTGCCAACTTCAACTTCTTTTACTGCATGAAGGTCAATGTAGCCTTCGTCGAGACCAAGACCTGCGACATCGGGAACCCCAGCGAAAACAGCGGCGCCACCAGTGGTACCACCGCCGCTACCGCCGTACGATGAAACGTATTTGAGGGCCATTCCGGATGGCACAGGGACCAGTTCAGGGTCGAGGCCGAGGTGGAAATCTGGTTGTGCTGCATGGGTGAAGCGAAGTGAACTCCAAGCTGGCTTGTTCCATGTGATGGTGGCCGAGGAACGGTCCAATTTGACCCAGACGAAGGTGGCACGCCCGTCGGTGTCGACATGGAGGGCTGTGGAGCCATGATGGAGTATTTGGAGATTGTGCAGGTCGAGGGCATTTCGGTTGTTTTGCATCGGAATAAGCGAGACGGAGTGATCATGGTTCAGAGGTTGTACGGACTGGTAGGAGG
The DNA here is from genome assembly GCA_034698345.1 of Sphaeridia pumilis. NCBI lineage: Eukaryota > Metazoa > Arthropoda > Collembola > Symphypleona > Sminthurididae > Sphaeridia > Sphaeridia pumilis. Next base: position 10,315 of record JAQGBJ010002874.1, read on the forward strand.
TGGAACTGAGTAGGTTTTCTTCATTAATATCGGCTGTGGTTCCGGCAAACAAATCTTCGCTCGTATCCGTTGTGTCTTCTTCTTCAGCAAAACCAGCTCTTTCAATGCTTGTGGTATGAATACTGTAATTTGCGGAGGATTAATCAAGATTAGCGTGGGTAATTCAACCTGGGTTTTGTGCTGTATAGCAATATATACATACAACAGTATAGTTGGGTGAAACAATAAGCAAACAAACCTCAGTCGATCCCGCTGGAAGAAGGCCATTCGTTGCTGACGTTTTCCATGGTGGTTGTGAACGATGCTGATTTTTTCTAGGATGGCTTGAACTTTTCGCAATTTGTTCATGTTCAGCAACCCACTTGGACCCAGTTTTGTGAAAAACTCATCTCCACCCTCGACCTCTTGTAGTATCTGTGGGTGTGGTAAATGGAAAAATTCATTTTCATGTCCACAAGGATGTTACTTACTTACGCCCTTAAATATTGGGGCGTTAATGGAACGCATTTGGAGTAAATTAAAGCCTTGGGAGTTTAAATTTGGGACTTCGAATTATGCGCTTCGATACGCTGTAAGTGGGACAGAGGATTGAAATGAATGATATGTGGTGTTGCGGTGGGATTATTTTGGGCCTGAAGGGAAAGCGAGCAGGTTGCATTTAATCCTTCATCCGTAACATGACGACGGAATCATTTCTCCATTACGTCAATCTTTCTACGGCTCTATGATCCAGCGAGAAATGAGGCATCATTTTCACCCGTAAATGAAACGTGGCGAATCCTAATTTCACAAAGCTTGGAGGCGATTCCTTGTTGGTTTTAGCAAATGGGCATTGAATCCTGAATAAGCAGGTACAAGAAGAGGACTCTGAGTTTCAGTTTAAATGGAACAAGTTTGGCCCACAGCTGGCTGCAACATGTAGCTAGAGCTTGCTCCTCCTAATCCTTCTAAATCTCGAGTAATAATCTAATTACAAAAGCTTTTATTTTAACCAGCATTAGCATGTGGTAGGTTGCTTTCAACAAGGAGGGATTAGCGAACAAAGTGAGTTGGGCTCCTGTACATGATATTTGGTGTGGAGAAAGTTGATTCTGGCAGTCCACAGTTGGTCCATATCCAGAAACCTCGAGTTGGTCTCCAAGTAAGTAGTGGGAGAAAGCAGTGGCAAATGTATATATATTGAAATACAGTAAAGAAAGCTCACTTGAAGCTGGTTGTGCTCCGACATGGATGAAAGGACGACGAGGGACGGCGTGTTAAGCACAGCTCGTAATTCTTTCAAATAGGCTCCAAAGAAGGGCACAACAGGGCATGTGGGGATTTTTAGAGCCCGTTGTAACGCAGCGTCGTATTCTGGCGCTTGCCATGCTTCAGCACCATCATTTTCACCACTGCCACAAGACGAATCTCCAGCACAGTGATCCGTGCCCAGCTGTACTTTCTCACCGAGAAGAGCTTTCGTTAGTGCATCTAATGTCGGAACCACGTCATCTTTTTCTTGAACTGACAGCCAAAAAGGTTTTAGCTTTGGAGACCTATAAAGCCAAAGTTTGTGTCATGATCAGTAACCACCTGAATTTGCTCCTTTTTATCCTTTTTCTATGCACAAGTAAAGGTAAACTCCATGGATTACTTGATCATGGAGCTTACGCGCGACATATTCACAAGATTATTTACAAAACAACATCCACCTGTCCTTGCTTAGAACAAATGTGTAGAACAACTTTTGCGGGAATGAAGCCGGCGAAAACGTTGAGAAGTTTCTGTGTCGAGTCTCCAGAGTCAGATAGAGGCAAGTAGTTTCCGTCGGCCTACAGCTAAAACAAAATGCTGAAGACCGATAAAAACCCCTGCCACCACCTCTCTGAAAGTTGTGAATCGTTCAAGTCGTCCAAATGTCCAGCGCGAATCTAGAAATCTTGCTTACGGCTATCTTAATAGTGTAACAAAGAAGGCATTTGTCGGGAACAATTAACAACTTGAATCTTGAGCTTAATACCATGTAGATTTAGCTATATGTATGTACAAATTACAAATTATGATTGTTTACATCAAAATGTTTTATGTAACTTCTATAAACTAAAAGTAAGCGCGCAAGTAAATCTTAAGCTAATATTAGTTAGATTTGTTGAAGTTGAATATTAATTGAAAACTGACTTACTTCAACCCGGAAACAATCTCGACGGCTGTTCCAAAAGCACCGATATTCCATGCCGATTTTGCCACTCTGAGGAGGCAAGAGAGCATTGCTTTGCGTTCTTCATGACTTGGTGGCGTAACAAGAAGATGGGTGATCCATGAACTAATCTGTAAATTGATCGGATGATAATTTGTAGATACTTATTTAATGATGGCCCATCAATTTCATATGGAATAACTCTTTTGTAGTAATATTTGAAGCCATTAATTATTGCGTAGATGATTTTATAGAGTTTAGTAGACCACAAAAGTCTCGGGTTCTAAAACTCGAATTGTGCATCATAAAACGTTATGTAATTCTACCCGAAGTGGTCAAAGGAAAGAATTACAGATTCCTGACAAAGAGTGAATTTAGCTCGAGGTGAACAACAAACGGAGTCATTGATGTGCAAATTTATGTTTGGGGTTTGAAACTGAAAGGAAATTGATGTCGAAAAGGGAAAAAGCTATTGATGTGTCATCAGCAGTGATGACGAGGAGGACGACGAAAAATAATTAATGGAATCTCTTTGATTCTACGATGATGAGGATGAGGTTGATTTAGTAAAGATAACGAGCATCCGGATCGGATAGATGTTTGTAACAAGATCATAGCTTTTGATTAACGGAAACATACCTCATTAAAACGTTCAACAAGAGAACTGACGCCAGGCTGCGGGTTACCGGTTCCGGATTCCCAGGTCGAGTTATCTCCTGGTGTAATTTCCATGGTGGTATATCTCAAGTACTCAAGTGGAGATACCTGTAAATGAAATTAAAAGTCCATGAGCTTTTCTATATATATGTATTTTCCAAGTATGTTTCTCTCAGACGGATGAATCAACACTGGCTGTTATATAGGCACAAAACGTTTGACTTTATAATCTAAAAAACCGTCTGCGATATGATCCACTCTTACAAGTCTTTCTAAGAACTTGTAACGTGTGCGGATCATTTGTATAGATACAAAAATTTCCATTTTGAGACAAAAAGAAACGTTGTTCGAGAAAATCTAAATTTGTACTCTGCTCAAATAAATATTTTTGCCAATACGTACCTGACTGAAAAGCTGGCTTTCAGTTTCGGCGAGAGCTAGAGCCACTTCTTCCGGGAAGTGGAGCACTTTTTCCAACTCTTCTAATTCGGGATTTACATGTGGTCGAGCTTTCCATTTTCGTTTTTGTGAATCTATAAACGCGCAAAATGTGTGTGGTTTTAGAAATCTCGCTGTACAGAAGGGCGAGAGGAGACAAAAGAGTCAAAAGTGTATAAATCGCGTTTGTTCGTACCAGAAGTAGACGGAGCTGGTGTTCGATGAAAATGGAATTCATCAAAGAAGTTGGTTTCCATATCCCGCAGAAGGGCCCACAAGGCTCTACCTGCTTCACGAAGCCCTCCTGCGGTTCCTAAATGACCGCATGATGTCCCGCTGTAAGACGAACTTCCTCCAGTTGGTGGAACGAGCAACGTCCAACGTGTTCCACGGAATTCGAGGATCAAACGGTCATGGTTGCGACCCCCACCGGTACGCCACTAGCGGATCAAACAGAAAAAAGTGTTTAATGTGTGACTACCGTCAACTGTCAACTGCTGGTGGATTCGGTGGTAGTGGTGGTGGTGGAACAACAACTTTCCCGATCCGGCTGATTGACAGTTGAGAGAACTTGGAGAAAGAAATGTTAAGCACGTTACCTGGATGAGATCGGAAGTGATCTGTGATCTTGCCAAGACCTTGGTGCGGCAGTCGAGCAGAATTATTTTCTCCGGTCCAATGCCAAGCAAGCGTGCGGCCTATCATGAATAAATACACAGAAGAAAAATGTTAAGTTTTTTTGCGTGAACTATTCCACTGCAACCACTACATAACTAAAAGAAGCGTACTAAAGACTCGAATGAGGGGAACAAACCTCATGTCTATCTATAAATTCTCTCATCCTCTCCCATCATCCTGTTTACTTTCTCCGGAAGTTACATTACATGAACAATGAACGAGATTTTTCCCTTCTCCTTCAATGAACCCAATGATGTCGCTATAACGTGATTACTCAAGTTCAGTCGACCGTTCTGCATAAACCGGCACCCCCAACAATAATAGTCTTTCACAAACAAGCTCTCTTTCTCTCCCGGCGGCTTCTTATCAACATTCATTGCCTTGTCACTTGAAAACCTTTATTCTGTTTCAATGTCAC
>JAQGBJ010002875.1:0-14679 GCA_034698345.1 Sphaeridia pumilis
TAAATTGTGACTGATCCGGCGACCGCCGCGTTTGTTTGCTTTGTTGAAAGAAGTTTGAAATAACAAATTTGTAAATGTGTGTTTCGCTTTGTTGCGGCTTTTGTGAAGCGAAAGCGATTTTCGTGGGAGGAGCAAAAATCAAGTGTTTTCTTTTGTCGTCGAATCAAAGTCGGCGGCGCCGCTCAAAAGATTTCGTCGAGGTGGCTTCGTGGCGTGCGACAATTTTGATGTTTGGTTTGACGTGAATTTGATTTAGTGATTTTGATTAAGCAAAGATTTCCACGTATTTTACTCGCCGTTAATAAAAACTACAACAACAAATGAAGTCAAACGGCCTGACCTTTCTCAATAATTCTCATTTCGAGGGGGGAACCCAGCGCCAAGAAGAACGAAATTTCATTCACATTTCCCAACTTCGAGGCTACCAAGAAAAAGTTGCTTCACTCAAACGCCCTTCTTTTCACAGCCACAAAACACACCTCAAATGAGCCAAAGTTGGACAATTGACTTCCAAGTTTCTCAATGTCGTCGGCGGCTGGAAGGGTCAAAAGGAGCTCAACTGAATTGCCTCGTAATTATGACACTGAACGTTTGCCATTGTTTGAACGAAAAGTCAAGTGATTTATCACCTCATCTGTCATCGCTGTCCTCGCAACAACAACCAAACTTGCACGTGAAGTCGACTTCGTTTCGACCACAAGAAACTTTGTTGGTCCACCTGCAAAGGTGACATGAAAAATTTCGCTTTGATGCTTCAAGGTGCAGTTGCAGAGCAGAAATCGTCGCCGAGTTGACGCGAATTTTGTAAATTCGAACGCAAGGTGTTTTGGCAATCTCGAACATAAATCTTGAAATGACTTTGCCATCTCCTCAGCTGACTGAACGACTCGAACGTCGCCCAAGGCTTCAAAACTGACGTGTCCAACAAGTGCACTCGACTCTCGTCTCACGTTCCTGATTCGCCACACTTTTCAAACATGCCCAACCGTTGACTCCAACGCTTCTCGAGATCAAATGGTGCTCTCAAGAAATATAATGTTTTCATGCAAAGTTTTTTCATTACAGGTATGCGATAATCTGTCGAAATACAAATCTGTTGTGGACCCCTTTACGTTTCATCGGGCATCATAAGAGCAAGCTCACAATAATTTTATGTTCACGTAACGTAAGCTGTACAAGAAACGCCATCTGCCGAGCAAGATGTGTACAATGTCGTTAATGTTAAAAGTTAACGAAACGCACATCGCTGAATCTAGGCTTTAAATATCGTCTCATGGATCAAGTCGCCCGATATGGTAAGTATGCTGGTGGTAGAGATTTAGCCAGTTCGAAATTAAATCATTGGGTAGACTTCGCAGGTACTGAATGCCCGTAGAAGTTCAAAATAGCTGGTCCCTTTATCCAAACCTTCAACAAGTTTCAAAAAATAGAAAGATAAGATGCACCCGCAATTCATAAGTTCTCCATCATTCGGTGTCGTTCCGAATTTGAGGGAGCAAGTTTACAAAATTGTTTTATATATATAGAGAAACGTTATGCGCCAACTTTACAAAGAGCGCCATCTGATGGTGCAGAGAAGAAGAGTACATATTGCCGTAAATGTTAGTGCACCGCAGTAAAGCGAAAAACCGAATTTTTTAAAGTCAAAGTATACTAAACGTTTGAGTTTCTGTGTATTTTTTAACAAGGAATTCATCTCCAGGCGAGTACAATACTGGTGACCTGATTAACAATAAAATCCAAATAAATCAAGTCAGACTCGCGCTCAAACGTGCGAAATCTGCCAACCCAGACACCTCTGCTTGAAATCGACTTCAGTCTCCGCTCGAACGACGCATCCGCCAATCTGAACTGCCCAACTTGAAGAAGTACAAGTTTGACCTTCTGGAGTCCAGCGCTAACAGCATAAGCGCGGTGGTACATGAGCAGATAGACAAGCGGAAAAGCAACAGCCATGTACATCATGATGAGCAAAAGAAGCAAATTGTCGTGGTAACGCATAAGTATCAATGCTGAAACCGTCGCAATAGCTGCTAGCAAGTTGGTGATTTTGATAACAAATATTATGCTTGAGTTCCCCACGTTGAACGTCTGAAGGACAACCAAAAGTTCTTGTAGTTTTCGCCGGACCTGATTCACGTCGATGGTGGAATTGGCTCTTGTGCACCTGCGGTCAAAAACATTGAATCAACAGATTGTATTTTGCAAAATCAATCAATCTACCTTTCGCTTAGATTGTCAAGAACGCTGGGCCACATGAAAAGAAAGAGAATCTGCACTATGACCGCCGGCATTTGTAGAAGCTGCGCGATGACCATCGCTGACCAAAAGTCAGCCAGCGTCGATACTACAACGAGCGTGTAGTACATTGGTCCTTCGCTCAAGTAACCTTCTGCGCATGCCCAGTGAACCCCGAACCGGAAGTGAATAGACAATTCAGGCTTGAGCACCAGAAGGCAGCTGATCATTGCAGCAATCGTGTAGACCGACGGTATCCAGTCGATGATAATCCAGTTGAATATCCTTGGAGACTTGACTTGGCCCGCGTGTTCGATCATCCAATTGTACGTCAGCACAAAGCAGTCAGTGTTGCAAGTCAGAATGAAGTATCCGCCAAAGCAGCCCAAAACGCCAGATTGCAGAAATCCAAAGTATAACGGGAGAAAGATGGCATTCCACAAACGCTCATCGACAGTCAGGCTCAAGACAATGACGCCGATGCCGCAGGTCGTACGAAGCACTGCAATGGCAAGACTCCAGTTCCACAAAAGGCGCTTCCAAAGCGGACGTTCTCTGTCGACCTTTACACTGTATCCTTGTACAGTGACAGGAGCGCCAGTGGAAATCGAAAAGATTTGGAGGAGCTTGAGGTTCCAGAGGAACGCTGTTTCGAACGTCACCGAAGCGAGTTCGCTGCGCAAAGCAGCGAAGGCGCGTAGCGTTTTTTGACGCAAAGCAGCGAAGGCGCGCAGCGTTTTTTGATGCAATGCTACCAACATTTTTCACGTTTATTTTTATTTTATGATTTTAACTGTTCGCTATAGTGAGCTTTACGTGAAGTTTCAGCGGTGACTCCAACGAAATGGCTGGGGTCGACACGTATGTTAGAAGTTGGGCATTTCATTACTCCTTCAGTTAGATTTTGTTTTGACACTTGTTTTTTACTGAAACATTTCAAGTTCGACAAGCCAATTTCTCCTTGCTAAAGCAATGAATATGACATTAAATGGGACGTCAGCTAAGCAGAATAGCAGAATACTTGAAAGACAGCTCAAATGGGTCACAGTTTTTTACATGTCAAGCTGTCAGGAGCAAAAAATTGCTGAAGTTTATTGGAAGTGTCGTGCTGTCCTCAAACACGTGGATGCTAAACGACCATAAATAATCTCTCCTAAACCTTCGACGTACATAAACCCATTCGAAATTGGAATGAATTTTCTCCTGTTCTCCTAATGTTTTGGTTTCAATCACCACCCTGAGAGACTTAGATATATCGGTTCCCGGTTTATCAAGTGGCGAAGCCACTTGTTGGCAGTATAGGTAGGGTTGGACCGTCCGTCCGTCACACGATTATCTCGAAAACGGACAGTCGGATTGACATGGGACTTTCGTAGGTAGTCCGATCATAGATACAATGCATTTTGGCCAATGCCTTCAGCATTGCCCACCAGCAAATAATCAACCAACGATTCACCAAAAGCGCCATCTAGCGGATCGCTAAAATTTTTAAATTGTCAACAAAATTTACTCATGACTATACTGTACAAGAGTCATCACAAAATACAGAATTTCGAAATGTCAAGTGATTAGGTGTACCCACGTCCATGTCAACAAATAGATAAGAGCGTGGGTTCTTTTTGGCTTGTTCAAACGCGTCATCAAACCATGCATTCTTCTCATTGCCCCCATCTGGCGGCTTAGTAGAGATACAAAGGTAGAGTCCCTGGGGTTATTAAACAAAACAATGCCCCTAGGGTTATTATTAATTGTACGAGTGAATGGTCTTTTGTTAAACATTTTCTGAACTAGTAAAACTACTGACAGTGATCGAAGGTGGGAAATACGACAAAACAATCAAGAAATATATTTAGACTTGGAAACTGATTCCATAAGGTCGTCGAGTACAAGTATTGATTGTGTTGCCTTCCGGTATTAGCTCATCGATTCGGTTCAGGCCCTTAATGAAAGTGATGCCCTGGGGATTGAACTTGGCGTTTTCCGTGGCTTGCATGGCCTCAAATAGGGCTGGCTGAGGTTCCAAGTACGCCCAGTACATTTTGACAGTGCAAGTTTAAAAAACTCCATCGCGGCGAGCCATGATCTGTGAAGTCAAAGTTGTTTTGCCGACCTGGAATAAAGAGCATTAGTCTCTTATTTGACATTTTGGACAATTCGAAACTTACCTGAATTGGTCCGCATAAAATTAATAAAATTGGATTTTTCAGGGTTGAAAAAGAGAAATTCATGTTTATTTTAAACAAAAAAAAACAAATTACAAATGTTCACAACAAGGTTTGCAATTCGTCTGGTGGATTGTAACCATAAGGAACACTGTTTATAGCGTCCGAGTAAAAACATTTCGAATCGAATGGACTACAAATAATCTTTGTCGTTCTCCTCGTATAGATTGGGCGCTTGTTGCTTTGAGTGCATTTGGTTCCCGCATTCAAGCTTGCTGCGTCGTCTGTTCTTTTGAAAAAATGTCCACCTCAAAGTTTTACAACACTTTCCAACACTGGATGGACATAAGTTTCTTCAATTCTACTGCAAATGTATTTATTATTGGCAGTTCTATATCATGAGCATGGGCTCCTTCTACTGTCAAGAATTCGATTGAATTCGAATGAAATCGAACCTGGGTCCAGTCATTTTTCCCTGTCCTTTTATTAATTAACTAGCAAATATATATATATAATTCCCCAAAATGTTTTGCTGTGAGCACGCAAAATTCATCTTTTTTGGATTATTGCTATTGCTATCAGCCATTTGCTTCTTCGCTTGCTACATCCTCCGGCTTGACCTCTGTTGTCGTTGGTAAGGTCCTGCCGTTGTAGGAATATCGATCTAGTCGTCTTCCCCAGATCCCGGGCATCAACCCTCACGCACTCTCGGTCAGTAGCAACATCGTTAAAACTCACTCACATTCCGTTGTCCATTCGAAAAAATACACTTCTATTGACACACAAACAATACATGTACTTCATCAAAAGACTAACCAAATTACGTCCGAATGTGCCAATATCAGGTAGATCGGACGAACGTCCGAAATGAATAACACACCAAGTGGACGAGAGGTTCTGGTCAGATGGACACTAGAAGGACACTAACAAGTTAGAATTGCCCTTGTCTTCGCAACCATTTTAAAGGGATACTTTATATTTATAATTTTTTTGTGCATATCCGGTCTTGCAGCGTTCCTTTTTTCCTTATGCATCCCATTGATCCTCGTCAGTTGCTAAATTTAGGTCCTTTGAAATGTCGCTTGTATCAGCATCCTTGGCAGCGTCCTAGAGTTGAGCTCTAGCCTTCTTCTTCCTCGACTTTTTGTCATCGATTAAATCATTTGCAGATCCGCTTGAGCCTTCGCTCGATTTCAGAATTTCAGAGACTTCTCGATCCTTCTTTCGCTTCCTGCAATAAAACTAGGATGAGAATGCCATTTCTTATTTACAACAACAAGTTTTATGGCATTACTTTTTTGATTTGACTGACAAGCTTCATTATTTTCCCACAACTCTTTCTCCGCAGATTGTCTGTTCATTCTAGTCCATTAGAACCACCTGCATCTTTAGTCCAATCTAATCATCCATCCCAAAGTTGAACTCAGATTCAAATTCATCATCCGGTTCGATGACGTCATCATGTCCACTGTCAGGTTCAGCCTGATTGAACTCCACGACTTCCGGGACATCATTGATAAACTTCAGCGGCATCACTTCCTTCAGCAAAGAGGACTCAAATGTCTTGTCGCTAATCTTCACAAGGAGCCAAGTCGGTACCCCTTTTTCGCCATAGATAAATTGTTCGACACTCGCACTTTGTAGGCTAGCTCCAATCGCATTAAACTCAAACATTTTATTTCTATAAACTTCCTTGCTTGTGACTGTGATTGCATTGTGCTGATTTGTGTTTACACTATACAGTCTTGCGGATTGGCAAATGTCTTTTCGCTCACAAAACACATATTTATTCTTGGATTTGCTCAACTCTTGGTTCCTGTCGTCAATTGGGTATACCTTTTTCGATTTGTTTGTTTTCCAAGCTTAAGATATTTCATGTTCAATAAGGTAAATGTTGCAATGCTGAGCAACCACTGGTGGTTGCAGCTGATAATTAACAGACCCTACACCGTTACACATGGAGTAGATTGCTAAAAATTCGAACAAATGTGTAACTTGTCCAGCCCTTTTGAATTTTGTGGTATTAGCCAGCTGAATTAAAATATGTTGCTCCTGGAAAAGCAAGCGCTCCTGCTGGCGCTTGCTTAGATATAGAAAATTAAAGGTAGAAACACGTGGGAAGCCTAAATCGTTCAGATACTGCAAAGCTTCTCACCCAGATGCATTGAGTAGTCAACTGTTTTGTTTCTTGTGGCCACATCTATTTGAGTTGTTTGAAATTGAGTGGTCTTCAAACGCATCACTGCAGTTGCATTTTTGTCGAGTGTCGGAACCGAGGTCGCATTAGGTGTTAGGTTATATGGGGGGTGCATTCTGGGGCGTCGTTGATTGAACAAGTGAATGAGGAGTATTAGTATAAAGCTCAAAAGAAAGCAAAGAACATTAGCTTTTAAAGGTGAGCCAGGTGAAAGCAAGTTGGCGTCACTGCAAAGCCTTTAGTCAAGTGCGCGGAATAATTGGGCGAACACGTTCCAAGCTCTCGGCTCAGCTCCTTTTATTAGCATCCAAGTACATAATTCCTGAATCATACCCTAGACCTGACAGGCTCTAATGTACCATTTACAAGTTCCGTCCATGAGGTCATCGTGAGGATCTGCGCAGGCGCACACTCCGTATCCTGTAGCGTCAATGTTGGAACAGACTGCGCTGATAACGCACTCGGAGTCGGAAGTACAAAATTCTTGGGTTTTTTTCCTGCACTGACCCGTTTGTTGAACAGAAGACGTCTGGCAGCCACATATCAAGGATGTTCCGTCAGCGCCTAATTGACACAACGAGTTGGGGAATTTGCACTGCATACCTTCGACACTACAAGTTTTTCCTATGGCTGATCCCTCTGGCTGCACGCATTCTCCGCTACCGTCAATACTCTCTTCAAACCCATCCATGCAGTAGCATCTGCCCCAATCGCCGGGGTAGATGCCGCAGTAGGCGTTAGCCCCACATGGAATGGAGCATTCAAAGTCGGGAATGTTAGCTGCAATAGGAACAAAATTCCAAAGTAAGAAACCTGCCTTTTGAAAACATACATCTTACAGAATCAAGTTCTTCGAAAAACGCGACTTACAGCTAGGTAGAGTAGAGACGGAATCAGCTTGGATTCTACCAATCTGACTAACAGCCACAAAGGCCAACGCCAAGTTCGCAAAGAACTTCATTCTTAATTTGGATTTCTAACAGCACCTGAAAGTTACACCTTTGCTGGCAAGCGTTCAAGTAGAACTGGAACCCTTTGGGCTTTCCACTGAAGTAAGCATAGTGCATTTGCAAACGTAATCAATCAAAATTCTGCCGCCAGTCGGTATTTTCCAAAGTAATCCATTTCGATCCACTAATGCAAGTTTTAGGTGTTTTTACGGCCTTATCAGAAAAATTCACACGAAGATCCAGATTGCAGAGGCACTGTAGATCAGAAACGACTGTAAAATCGACGGCACGTTTGCAAAGCGGATCTATAATATTATCATTGGCATAAATTACTCTAATTTATTCTCAGAACTGCAATAAACATTGCTTCATCTGTTTTCGTCGCTTACTCCATTTTCGGTTTTATCTACCGATAAAACGACTCGAGAGTTCCAGTTCGCAGGAATCTTGTAATCCTGCACCGTTGCAATGCATTGCATCGCCTGACCAACAAATACCTGGAAACAATCAACGGATGTAATCAATAAAAGTGACAGATCCACAAATCTCTTTATCAATCTGGCGCAAATTGCCCTCAATCTCCAGTTTCAGCTTTAACTGGAATTACCGAATCGACTCACAGCGTTGCATGATTCATCGATAGCCAATAGCCGCAATAGTGTTAGTTCACCTTGTTTCGTCCTCCACGTCGCCACTGTCCAAAGTTCCATTTCGGATGACATATATTAAAGAAGATATGACCAAAATAATCAGGCGTCATGAATTTTACAGCCTTTAATGCAACTTGAAGGGTAACAAATTTGTACACTCTGCAAAGCAAACCAGGTGGAACTCGAAAATTATCTACGTTCATTATCAGCAAACAGAATCCAATTAGCTAAAATCCATGGGTTTTGTAAATTATCAGCCGCTTTACGACACTTCTAGATGCAGACATGACTTTTTGACCGCTTATTATTTCGCAATCAAGTTGACAATGATTCCAAGTCGGCTTTTGGGTATCAGATTCAGCAGCAGCATAAAACCTGATAAAAATACACAACCAAATCCCAAAATCCTGTCTTCCTCCTACCTTTCCTTATGCTACGTTGTTTCTTCCCTTGGCTCCACTTCACTGGACCTTGCAAGCCTGAAACGCGGTGTCTTCAGAACCAACCTTTCCAAAGGATGGTTTCAGCTGGCTCAGATCCTGCTAATGGCCTACATTGCGTTTGAACTGATGTTGTATGGAGTCTTGGAAAAACGTCTCTTGTTAAATGATGAGTAAGAGCTACTAAACCATAAATATAGCCCAATTTGATTGATGATACCAGTTCGAAAGATTACTAAATTCATTTAGCCTGGCAACTCTGATCGAAACCTACAAACTTAACATCTACAATGAGACAGACCTGCCTGAAGGCGTAAAGCTGTTCGCCTCAGTCTCCACGAAACTAATGCTAACAATCGTCCCTGCAACAATGATGTTCAGCCTCATCGGACTGTTCTTTGGTACTTCGGACTTCACCAAGTTTCTTGAAGGCTGGAACGACTTTGAAAAGATGCATCAGATGACGTTCCAGTTCCAGGGCCCTGTTGAAGTTCAGGTTCGTTTCTGAAATCTCAGGTCTCCCTGCTTGTGTTCCAAACTGAATATTCTGAACGTTCTACATGTATCTGCAGGCCCAAAGACCAAAGCCCACTAAAATCGGGATCGGCTTCTTTGGACTTGTAATTGGCACTTTTGCTTGGTGGTGGTATTTGCTATTTCAAACCACCTACCCATCTTCATCGCCCTTTGGAACTCAAATAGTAAACTACTTCAGCTGTGGCGTTTTTGGCGTGGTCACCAACAACTTCGCAACCTTAATGATCCTCTGGTCGCATTGGCAGCTCAGCAGAGCCTTCAACGTGGTACATGGGGTCTTCCCAAATCTTCTGTATATTTTGATCCTTCTTCCTAACAGTTTTTGAATTCTGCAGATCGAAGCTTCAATTCAGCACCAAGTTCAACAGAACTCCGAAATCGGACAACCCATCTCAGCGCCTCAAGTCAAAGCATGGCTGGATCTCATTCTTCTCAGCCGACAACAATGCCGAGTTTTCAACAATTTCATCAAAATGCATGTGCTGATAGAAATATGGCGTACTTTGCACCTTGTCGCTGTAGCGGCGTTTATTGCAATTATCAATTTCTTTGTTAGTGGCGATTCGTATGTCGCCAACTTCTTTTGGCAGTCCTTCGTACCAGGTCAACTTGTGGCGCTTTGGGTTAGGGCATGGGTAGCCCAACGAATAACTGTTGCCGTAAGTTTGAATTGAGGCCAGTCAGGCTATGCTTATTCGCAGGTGATGATACGTTGATTTTTGCATACAGGAAGTCAAGTTGTCCAAGTACTTCAGTGATGTTCCAATAACAGTTTTTGACCAGTTGGGATTCTTTCAGGTAAACGCGGCTGGACACACTGGAATTTTTCCTACTTTTGAAATTTTTGGAAGTAACATTCATAAATAATTTCCAGTTCCAACTCTTGAAGAACCACATCAGAAACGACCCTTGCAAAGTCAAGTTTGGAACCTATTGCACCTTGAATACAGCAATGGTGCTAAATGTAGGACGGTTTTCTTTATGCATTTCTATATTGACTGACTTGAGAGCCATTGCGTTCTTATATTTTTCAGGTATTCAAGCACGCAATGACCTACCTAATCGTTATAGGACAGCAATCGCAAAAATAGCTGTTGATAAATATTCATTGGGATCATCAAGCTTATCTGTACAAGGATCGAGAATCGTGTGACACTGCATCGACCGTGAAAAAACAATAGACGACGCTGCGCTGCATGCAGCGATATAACAAACGACAACTATTTCAAGTGTTCCTGTCCGAGCTACTGTCATGCAACCTGTTAATGTACACGAAATGTCTGTAACTTCGGGATTGTCTTTCATGCAAAAGCGTAAACAATGTCATCATGAAACCACTGTCAGCCTTGCGAATCTTGATACACGCGGCGGGCATATGGACGACTATCGATACAGAACAAACACAAACTCTATTCCTCTAGCTTCTAGTTTCTTGCAGAAATAAAACCGCAACTGACCGTAGCTTATCATACTTTCACCACATTGGAAGTAGCTCGTCAGTATTCTTCTTCGCACTTGGCCTATTTGTCAATTCACTAATGAAGTCAACTGATTTTAACCATAGTCAAGACTGTAATGATGCATTGGAATTTTTGCCTTGCTCCGTTTGGTCTAGCGGTGTTGCCGGTCAGTAGGTCAGCAAAAATGCTACTTAAACTCCTGAACGTGCTCAAGGATTCTAGATTTTGAAGAAGTCATAATTGAAGCCTTGAGACGTTATCAACGGTTACTGGACGTCTTCAAGATGAAGCACTATCCTATTTTCGGAAGTTCGCTGGAGAAGGGTGTTCTAACCATCGGCTACACAGACATTGTAAGTTTTGAAAATCTTGTGAAACTTTGAATAGAAAACTACAAGAAGTTGCCGTTACAGATGATGGAACTGGTAGGCGTCATCTTACACGCTGCAGCCTTGTCGCCCACTGCAATGGAGGTTGTTCGGATCATGGCGGCTATCCAGGACAGACATTCTCACGAAACTGGTGGAGACCAATTGTTTCCGCTGCCACTCGGCAACATCAGCATGCTGCTAAGCAACTATTCCTGCGCTTCGAACAAAAACTCGTATAATACTAGTGACCAAGTCCTGAACCACGGTAAACCTTTGCTGTGGTGGAATTCTTCCAAGATCTGCGTTTAAGTCTAAAGCTCATTTGTGGTCTATAGATTGTGTCTACGGGATGTCTCTCAGTGCTGGGGGTATTCTGATACATCTTGTGGAGCTTCTGGTGGTCTTCGCTGTACTGAAATTGGGAAAACAGGTTAAGTAATTTCCATGGTTGGCTTGCAAAGTAATATAACGTTAGAATTTTATACCGGTACTTGTGTGGTTTCAGACCGATCCGGAAAAATGCGACCTTTGGGTGACCTTATCTGGAGCCCTCACAGTGCTAGACGCTGTTGTTGTGGTCGGTGTTATAGCGTTTGGAAGACAAGATCCAGAACTGATCGCATACAGTTTGTCAAATATAATCTATAAGATGTACTCCTGCTCACTAGTGAAAGCCTACAGCACCTCGAAGAAATTGAAGGCTAGTACAACTACACTACCTTCCTCAGCTAATGAAGCTGAGCAACCTAACAATGGCCAACGGACATTAGCCGTTCCTGAAATCACTCTCGATCCCTGCCTGTAGTTACTTTTTCGGTGTGCATACTGAATGAGCTGGTATCAAAATTATGATATTTTATACAACTATAATGTACAACAGTACAAAGAAAACTGTAAGATAGAATTATAAAGTTAGATCTACGTCATAATTCTCATAATCATAACAACCTTGTCTCACGAACTCCCAAAGACTAAATAACCAAAACATTATGTAAAAACCGATTTGACAGATACAAAATCTACTTCTTGGAGGTACCGAATCCTGAGAATCCCATGACCGCAGCCATTTCAGGGTCCATATCATCTGCAGCACTGCTGCTCGCCGCTTCGGCTGCTTTCCGTTTCCTTTGCATCCGTTGGTTCTTCCTGTACTCTTTTGACTTCTCATCCTGTAAGAACAAATACCGTGTGTTTTTAGAACCTTGTACTTCAAGACACGCAATATGCAAGAATCCCACTGAACACATTCCAGATTGAATTACCTCTTCTTCTAGCTCCTTCACCCGTTTTTCCAAATCATACTTCTTCTTTTCTTCACTCATCTTCTGCTTGTTCCTTTCAAACCGTTCCTTTACTTGATCCAGCGTTGATCTTTCAATCTTCATGGACATTCCCAAATTCCTTTGATCTGCAATCGAATTTCATATCAGTTAAGGGAAACCATCTACTTTGGAATTGCATGCTTTTCTAACATTGAGATTGGTTACTTACGTTTCTTTCCATTGATATGGTCCAGAAAATTGATTGAATCCTTCACAACACAATCACAAACATTGCAGTAATACCCACCAGCCGCAGACGCAGGTGTATTCTTGGTTATGACCACGGATTTGCCCAATCGGGAATCTAGATCAACCCGGTAATCTCGCTGCTTCAGCAGTTCCCTTTTGGTTCCGCCTTCTTCGTCCTGCTCGTCGTCTTCATCCTCCCTCAAGCGCTTTTCTGCCAACTTTTGATATTCGTCCAGGTTCCATTTTCGACGATGATCCGGCGCCTAGTTGAACACATGATTATCAATCTCAAATTCATAACGATTGAGTAAGCTCTACAATGTTTCAATTTATGACTGCCGTGTTTTT
Organism: Sphaeridia pumilis; assembly: GCA_034698345.1. Lineage (NCBI taxonomy): Eukaryota > Metazoa > Arthropoda > Collembola > Symphypleona > Sminthurididae > Sphaeridia > Sphaeridia pumilis. Next base: position 12,865 of record JAQGBJ010002875.1, read on the forward strand.
ATTTTTTATTGCCCAAAATTAACAGCAACTTACCTGATTTGGTGTTGCCATACTTGAACGTTGAATGCCTTTCACAGCCCCAGCGAATGATAAAAGATAGAAATTTTCTAGATGAAACAAAACACCGAGAAAATTCAAAATTATGGATTCTGTCGTAAATATTGTGATCCCCGTCGACGACGACTGAAAAATTCAAAATTGTGCTTCCGTTCGCGCCATTCAGCTATTGACTTGAAAACATACTCGATGGTTTGTCTTTGTTGTTGTTGTACAACAAATGTGATTCGAATCAGCTTCATTTTTGCATTTTATCGACCCCTCCATTTCTTCCTTCAGATTTATTTGAACAAATTGAAAACATATAGCAAAGCTGGATTTTTAACTGCAAGTTGGAACTTTCACGTTGAAGCCTATTGCGATCTTTACAGAACACAGTATCCGCTGTGTTAATTTGTCGTCACATTCCTGACATTCTTTAGTAATTAAGAAACTTGTTGCAGTAATAGCAACGTAATTGAGCATTTATCGTAAACCAATTTTTTAAGCTTCATGAAATGCATTAATAGTGATCCAAACCATAGCTAGCAGCAGGCAAACCTGAAACGGTAATAGCTTAAGTTTGACTATGTTCAACTACATGAGATATCGTCAGTTATATACAAAATCTAATTAGTACTCAATTTCGCTTTAACGTTTTTCAGAGTTCCCATCCCAGCTACTGGAAGTAAGTTTTCAGAAGTTTCTGAAGCGCTGGTCGGATACCAAGCAAGTCGGCTGTATCGCTCCTCAAGTAAGCGATTTTACAGTTTTGTCATAATAAATTTATGTCTCTGAGACCAAAATCGCAGTTAACGTTGTCTCCGCTTTCCAGTATGGCTTCAACAAGACCACCACAAGGTCTATTTGACCGTCGAAACCGTGGTAACCGTGGAGATAGAAAAGGCCGTAACCTGGAACAACTTTTAGAATCTGACCGAGCTGTGTATTCCTGCTGTCCCTTCAAGATCCAACAAAGACAGCATGGCAGTTTAACTTCAGAACGGAGCATCCCGACCAGATGCAGTACCTGCTACGACAAGGCTTTTACCAAGACAGCTCACGCCAGATTTGATGCTCACGGAATTCGAAACTCGTTGAACCACTGCAATTCTGATCTACCTCCATCCAAGTCTTTCGCCAATACCCTCGTCACTCCATTCCACGCTCTGCGAAAGTTGCAAGAGCAGCAAAACAAGACTGGTTGGAAAGCCTATTTGAATTCAAAAGCTAGAAACTGGATCACATACCTTATGCTGAAGTCAACCTTCAAGGCCATTTGTGTTCATGACGGTCAACTGCACCTTTTGAAAGAGTTTCCGAAGATTCATCCCATTGTGTTTCTCCCATTGGAACGAAGTTATCTGGACCACTTTGTCATTAGTTGGGCTACTCTTCAGTACAGCGAAGAGATACCAGTATACTTGGGCGACCCTACCGTCATGCAGGATCCACTACTTGCTATGCTACTGAAGGACTGGAATATTGTCAATAGCCAAAAGGAGAGCGCTGAAGATTTAACTCTAAAACTGTTTAGAGCTAACAAGTCTGGCAAGAAGATCAGAGTTGAACTACCACTTCAGTATATCAAAGCCTCTGGAAAAACAACCCCTGGTGAAGCTCCAACAGCTGTGTTTGAGAGCGTCATTCAGAAAGTTGGCAAGGGTCAACTCGGAGATACTATCTTCATTCCTGTCAATGTCACATATGAGAAAACTCCAGTACATGAACCAGCTACCTCTGGCATTTTGTCACGCTTATGGAAAATGTGGAAGTCCA
>JAQGBJ010002876.1:0-14676 GCA_034698345.1 Sphaeridia pumilis
GTTTTAATGATATGGAAGCTTATCCGATGATTATCACACAGTATCTAAATGTATATTTCAATCCTTGTATACACAGATGCAGTAGGGTCATTTCTGAAATCCCGTTAGGGTTTTATAGATTTAGGCTTTGTCTTGATTTTGTTTGTGATTAATCTTTTTGTTTACTGTGGTGCTAGAGCGAATGTGTCGATTTTTGTCGAGTTGAGTGATTCAGTTTCGACCGATGTTGACTTTGGATAATAGTTTCTTACCGTTTTCATTCGCGTGGTATCACTTTAAACAAGAGGTTTTCTTGGGACCGGCTGGAAGTCAATTGAATGATTTATGAAGAGCAGCAGTAACATGTTCAAATCTGTTGTTAAAGTTTTGAAGGATGTGAATGGATCGAGTCTTGTTGTGAGGTGGCAGTTGTCTATAACTGCTACACTCGGACAATTTCGAGATATATATATATATAAATAGATGTACACATTTAGTGCGCTTTTGTATGCCATACGAGAGTAGGATATGTGTTAATACTAGCGATAATTACTTGTGTAAGCTATAGGTAAATGTATAAGAGTCAAGGAATCCTTCCGTTAATCTGCATTGCACCCTGTGTACATTTGATGTATATGTCTATAAGAAATGTTGCCTAAAGGGTCCTTGATAATTCCTGTTATATGTGTAAATTACGAAACAAAGGCTTCTGTGAAGCAAAGAAAGTGGAGCGAAAATTTTAGATTTTGAACGATTGTAATGGAGTCAGAAGATGGCGGTAGAGTCCTATACTAGAGAAGGTAGGAATGATGTACCAGGCAGGCATAGGGAGGAGAGGTGATACTGATTGATGGGTAGGATCCGCCAAACTGTGTTATATATATAATATAGCATTTCAAAGAGGTCAAAAAGTCAGATTGTTGCTTCGGGGGAGGTTTTCCGTTGTTCAATGGCTTTTGTTGCGTGTCACTGTTGAAAACTGATATTTTTACAATCAATATATACGATGGAGACGTAGTAGAGGACAGTAATTGACTAGATTCAAAAAAAGAAAGATTCCTGGTGAGTTTTGTCATATGTCATTGGTTGTCGTGGTCGAGGTGAAAGCGGAAATGCTGTTGAAGAAATGGAATCAGCCAAACTTTTTGCAAGTACTATGACGGAGGAAACAAGCTGTGTACTTGTAAAAGTGTATAGGAAGCATATTAAATATATGTACACTGTATCTAATTGTAGTAGTTTGGCGTCGGGTTGCGTCTAGCGGCAGGGCTTTGCAACAATTTTGGATGAAGGGAACATGAAAAATCTTTGGTTGATCGTGCCTACATACAGGTTAATTAGCTGTAACCAAATATATTAAGTACATATATTATAATATTATATAACAATCATGGACACTGAGAGAAAAACAAATGAAACTACCTGTTGGTTATATACAAGTGTAGCGCATAATAATTTCCTATTTCTTCAGCTTGAATAGTTACCCGTATTAAAAGCTATACTGTTGATCGCAGTTACATTCATGAAAAAAGTTTGTTGTTTCGATTTCGAGTGTATTTCAATTTCTTCAATATTAAAACGATATAGGAAGTCGATGTCGGCCTGGAAAGTAATGGAAATACTGTGTGACTTTCTCTTTGGTTGTTTTCAGCGTTCTTGTTTTCCTTTGGTTCCTTTGGATATTTCCGTGTTCATTTCCGCCTTTGAGTATAGGGAAGAAAAGGGAAATAATTCCATCAGCTGGAGAACATGTTTTTGGGTTGCTGGTCGGAGGCAAAATTATAAAATCCAGGAAATAGCTGTGTCCAGAGAAGAAGACGAAGAAATTATACGACTTGTTTTTGCGGATGGAAGGTGGAAAGAGTTATTTTGTTGGCGGGTTGTATAAGCTGTCGTCAAGGGGATTTGGAAGGGAATAAGAAAATACATGAAATACGTGAAGGATGATGAGATTTCGGGGTATATTTTGGGTGGTGGGAAAAGTTGGATTCGGAATTCGGAGTGATAGCCGGAAACTCGAGTTGGGTTGATGATGCAATGGATGCGAAATCGGGAGATTGCCAAAATATGGCGATGAGCTAATTCAATACGCTGCTGAACACATGTGGCTGAATTGGAACGTTGGAATACTAATGAAACTAATTTAATATGTGATAGACAATGGGGAATTGTTTTTGAAATTGTGGAAGCGCCTGAAGGCGATGGGAATGCCGTCATATATTTGTGTTGGAAATGAGTGAATGAAGAGTTGGATTTTTATAGTTGGTGGCGATACGGCGGGTGATGATGTCAGAATATTTTTGTACGGATTTCTTGCTGGGGAGATGCGGGAATGACGTTGGAAATTTGGGAGCTTCTTGGTCTTGACACGGTGTTAAAGGGTTGAGATGAGGATTTTGTTGGTTAGGAAGAAGAAAAGGTGCGAGGTTAGGAGTTGAGAGTTGCTGTGAACAAGATACGACGCGAGGGGGAGCAGCGGTGGCGATGACAGCAAAAGTGTCTGACAGAGTGACCGCGGGAGTCATTGAAGCGAACGACTTGGAGGTGTGAATTTACAGGAGAAAGTTGGCTTCTTGTTACGTAAACTGTGTATATTTGGAGGTGTGAAAGTTGAGTGCGAAATTTTGGGGGAAAATGAGAGTTTTTAAGGGCCAAAAGTAGACGATTCGAAATGTAAGGAAGCGAATTTAAGAAGGAGGTCTTTGAAAAATGGCGCAAGTTGTAGATTTCGTGAAGTAAAAATGGGGCAGATTTATTATTAAAAATTTAAGCTGTTTTTTAGTTGAAACGGGTTTCGATGTGTGCAAGATGTTAAGTGAAAGTGGGAAACGTTGAAGCGTCTCCATGACATATTGGAAGCGTGGGAGTATGGCAAAAGACGCTTGAAAAAAAAGTGACATGATTGTTAATTGTGTCTGACAGAGTGTAGAATTTTGTGTTATTATTATGACTGTGAAAGGAGAAACTTTGAGAGCTGCTGCTTCTGCGCTGGTTGTTGGCGGCAGCGCGCCGCGCTTCCGACCCGTTCGAATGGGGCGAGGAGGAGTTTGGAAGACGAGAAGCATTTGGATCGTTGTGGTAAGTGGAATAAATGGCGGTAATTTTTGGCCTGTCTGATAAATGGATAAAGACATGGATTCTGCATTTGATTAACGACGGGGCGTTTAAAGTAATGACGATGCTGGCTGAGGGATACAAGGAAAATGTATCGTAAAAAACAAGTGTGTCTTTTTAAAAAGGTGCGAGATTCTTCTTGACAATTTCATATAGTTGGAGGAGGATGAGCAACAGGTTGGAATAAGATTCATAAAATATGATGAGTTTGAGTGGTAAGTATAAAGGAAAAAGGTGATGATGCGGATGAAATGTTGGACAGTTTTAAGAGGATCATATTGTCCGTCCACTCGACATTCTTTGGCCATGTCTGGACATGGAGAAATGTAGGTGACGAAAAAGTCATGTCGTTGAGAGATTATCAAGTTGTATGTTCAAGAGAGCTTAAAAGTGTTGGTGGTCAAGTAGGAACGACACTTTTTCAAATGTCCAGCTGTGTGCTATAAGATGGGACGAAAGAAGAAGAGGAATTTTTAGAGCTAGCTTGGTAGAACACCGTTAGAATCCAACAAGTCACACACACGTTCGGTAAGCAATGCCGAGGAGGGAAGTAAGTAATGGCGCGCGGGAGGCGAAACCGGAAGTTGACATTACCCGGGAATCTCAGGCGGCAGGCAAGAAGTGCGTGGAATTAAACAAGAAGGCAATGTGATTATGTAGTTTTTGTGGTGGTTTGTTTGCCCAAGATAAAAAATATTACGTGTTCAAGTGGGCATGCACAATAATATAAGCAGGAAGAATTGTTGGTTCCGTAAGAAGTACGCAGGGATGACATTAGGATTTTTTGAACATTAGGATTGTCTGAATCAAATGCATTTATATGCAGCGCTGTGAGAGCAGCGTGGGAGGTGACAAATCAAGTGGGAAAAATATATGTTGGCGAGGTTGCAGTCGATGGGCTTTGGGTTGCTCAGCCGCTGCTGGAAATGAAGTTCAAAATGTTGCTGACTGACTGAGGACAAAATTGTATTGTTGTGAGTGGCTTGGAAAAGTATTGGAGTCAAAGGTGGTCTTTTGGTTGGTTGCTTGTAAGTAGCGTGGGTTCCAGCAGGATGAGGAGAAAGTCTATGTTTAATTTTTATGAAAGCTGGATGGATCTTTATAGTTGATTGAAGTTTCTTGGAATATATAGCTCGATTCATGGGGTTTGTGGATGTTGTGATGAAATGGAGCGAAAAATTTCAAAGGGTTGCTAGGAGACCGCGGCGGGCGGCTGGTGTTTTTGAATGGGGTTTATTTGTGGAAAGTAGATTGAAAAAAGTAAATCAAAGGATTTTTTGGAAAAAATATAAGAAGAATAGAAGAGTGGTGCATAGTGAAGAGGGTGAATGAGAAAAGGCGTGGGTTTTGTATAAAAGCTAGCTCGGAATTATGACAAGATTTGTTGCCCGAAAGTGTTCAGGTGTCGGATGACTTGAGTCATTTTTTAAATTATGTCAGACTTTGGTGCCGTTTTGTTTTATATTTTAAAATCAGGACTGTGGAGGAGTCATTTTTCTCTGAAGGGGCTAACCCTTGGTGACTGTTGTGATACTTTTCAGATGTCCTTGGGTCTCTTCTTTGCCTTCTAGAAGTTTCAGGTATGTAGAAGACTCGTAGGCCCAGTTAGAGCGGAAATTGTGTAAAATTCTCAAAATTTAACATGGGGAAGATAGGGAACCGAATTTAAGGGACCGCGCTGTGGCCAAACGGATGGACATTTTCAGGAACGGACTTCACGCATGAATTGCCCTTGAAATCCTTAAGGTTTATGCCAAGTATCAAGAGAATCCGAGACATCAAGTTTTTTAGACGCCAAAAAATCGCTAAAATCGCAAGGGGTTAGCCTTCAATTTTTTCTAGTTTTTGGCGGCCGAAAATCTTTTTGTCTCGGATTTCCTTGATACTTGGCATGAACCTTAAGGGAATCAAGGGCAATTACTGGGAGAAGTTCGTTCTTCAAAATTCCTCTTCGTTTGGCCGTGGCAGGACTTTGAAGGTACACTTGCCTATCTTCCCCATGTTAAATTTTAGGACTTGAAAATTTGAAGGGCTGTAACTGGGCCTACGGATTTCGATCGATGTTGAAACTTTTCAGGGGCAAAGGAGATACCCAACGGTCTTTGAACAGTATCTTAAAGGTTGCTTCTAAAGATCCCTTGACCCTGAAAAAAATACTTTTTCAGTTGCCGTAAGATAACATTGCATTCCCAGACCTAGAAAACACCAGTGAGCCGACATCGAAACCGTACGTGGGGAAGAAAGAAGATATTTGTATTTGATGGGCAGTGATGATGATGTCAGATGAAATCAATGGATTAAATATACAGGCGTGCAAGTAGATCAATTGTAGTCTCTCTTTCAAAATTAATTGGCAGTTGTATTCAAAATTAAATGTGATGATTCACTTATATATGAGCTCATTGAAAATATATATTTTGAATGAGCTCACGGCGTGCCTTTGGCGAATTTACAACTTGAAATTTTCATGAAACCAGAATTGGGAATGACGTGTGATACAAACCAAGGAGATTGTTGTGGGTCAGTCAATTGGTGAGTACAGGTGATCATTTAACGAGAGAAAGTTAGCTGCTTGAAGGCAGAAAAATACGAATGGCAATTAAGGTTTTGGTTTTGGTGTTCTAAATATTAGATTGCTTTTTGACGGATGACTAATCTAATTTCAAACTGTTGAAGTATTTTAAAATTTTGGATTTTTGTCTTTCAGATTCTGATGCTACTGGACGTTTTTTCGATGGTAGCTTGCAGCAGCAGCGGCTACTTGAGCGGCGATAGCCGCCGAAGTCACCTGAGAAGAGAGTCTGCTGAAGAACTGGATATTGGGAAATCTTGGTAAGCTTTGAGGGAAAGTAATGGAATTATTTTGTAGTTTTTGATTTTTTCATAAAGATGCAGACACAATGTTCTGTTTGCACTGTAAACCCGGTGCTGGTAGATGGCGCTGCGCTGCGTTTATCAAGTGAGAAACACTTGATAAATGGAACCGCAAATAAACATAAACATAACACAATTTTTGTTTACTTTCCCCAAGGATAAAAAGGGACGAAATTACAAAATTCTTGTTATGTATATGCTTCCAGGTCACAGCGACGACGACTGGAACTGGCGGCGAAGCGCCTAGCGGAATTTACCACAACTTCGACAACTTCGACGACGACACCCGCCGCGCCCAGACGAAGGTCGCAACTAGAGAAGCTGCTGGGGATGAGCCATCGAGTAGTTCAAGTTGAAGATGGGCCCAGAACGAGAGCGTCTTGGAAGAGGAGAGTCCGTGGGCGGCCGCTGTTGAAAAGCGAGCGGCGTTTACTGGACGAGTTCACTCCGGTGGAAGTTGACGGGAATTCGGTTGTCGGCGGCGGCGCACATGTTCAAAGACAATCGGTTTCAAAGCAACCCATAATAGAAGCAGCTGCTCCAATTCCGTTTGAATCTTGTTGTCCGTCGATCGCCGAAATAGTAGAGCCTGTTGGCGGAGTAAACAAGTCAGGTGAGGAGAGTGTTAATCAAGTGGTAAATACAGGGTTTGATCAGCGGTCTTTTTTTAAGATGTGAGAGATTGAATTTAAGAATCTGATGATTTGATTACAGGTGAGTATGTGGAACTGTACCGAGATGATGGAGTTGGCCAGAGGCTTCACGAAGTTTCCTGCCACCCGAATTTCGAGGGAAAGCCCTGCAGATTCGTATCCAAGTCCAAGACTTCGACGTGCGTTCAAGAGTACTCGTTCAGCTACGCGCTGGTTCGAAGTCATGCGCAGGAGCGTTGGAGGATGGATTATGTCAAAGTGCGCTCGGGTTGTGGTTGTCGGGTTCAGCCGTTGAAGAAGAGGCGGAGACAAATGTGAAATGTTATTGAAAAGTGTATATAATTTTGAGTGTGGAATGAGAGCCAATTGTGAATATAATATTTAAAGAATAATGCGTTTTTTTTGCATTTTTTGAGCAATTACTCTTCGATTTTGATAAATTATGTAACGTTTTTTTGATTTTATAATGCATAGTGATTCAATGTATTTAATATTTTTCAATTTGTTTCGTGTCGAAGGTCTCAAAAGTAGCATTAAAATAATGCGACAAACTTTGACGAACTATATTTAATGTAATGACTATAATCGACTAGAATGCAAGGTTCAAGACTGGACGCCTTCGACTTGAGTACTTCAGTCATCGCTTGTTGGGACCCGTCCAGGACCAGTGCAATCGCAGCAGAGGTTGATGGTCACCGTGACAAACTTCCAGTTGTTTCGAAGCGACTCGGGGAGCGAAGTGTCATCTTCCTCGCAGGAACCGTCGCCGTTGGTGGCGCTGCCGTTGTTACGCTTGAGGATTTTGGTTTTGTATTTGCGAGGTGTGCATCTGTAGAAGCCTCGAACGCAGTATTTCGTCTTGCATTCGGCAGTTCGGACGAAGCGCGGGTAGCTTTCAGCGCCCATGTCGCGCCACTCGTACTGCGTTTCGCAGGTCCATGGAAGAAGCGTGTCTTCGCCGCTGCGCTTGCGCATTTGGTGCTCCTGTTGGACTTGGTCACTTTGCCGCTTGGCTTCCATTTCCTCGACGGTGGCGGCCAAGTAGGGCGACCGTTTGATGGTGTTGGCAAAGTAGCTTCGAGTTGCTAGAAAATAAATAAAATTGTCATGGACAAGCCTTTGATTTAAAACTTGGCTGCTATAGACTCACAAACTGAAGGCAAGCAGTCACGCTTCCGTTTCAGGGATGAAACTTGTTCGGGAATCCGCTGAACCATAATGGGGTTGCCGAATCCGATGAGCGAACCCAGGGGCGGAGCTTGCTGGTCAGAAAACTGGTCCGATTCAGCAGCAGCGTTGGCCGCCGACGCTTCCGGCTGGACGCTCAGCTGGTCCATGAGCGAATGCGGTCCATGAATGTGGAGGCGGCCGTCGTCGGTGACGTGGGATTTGATGTGGTCCTGGGCGCCTCGGTGGGCGCTGCAAGTGTGGTAATTATAGGAGGCGAGAAGTAGCAGAATGGCCTGAAATCATAATATTTTTGAAATTTTCCAACTTGGAGACAGAATAAGCAACAACTCACAATTTTTGGTTGGAACATGAAGCGAGCTAAAGCGTCGAAACGCATGGTGGCGCCACCTGACTTTTTCGGTTTTCAAAAGAAGCGTCGAAATCCGTCCATTAGCATGGAGGATGGTTGAAGGACTGTTGGAAAAGGCTGGTCGGTTTTCGTTTTTATACTGGACGAGACAAAAATGGCCACCTGTGCTGTAATTCATATGCTTTTTTCAGATCCGAGATTGCTTTCTCAGGTGCTTTGATTTGTGTGAAAGGAGAAAGAAATGTAGTAGAATTTCTGAAGGTTGAGAAAAATATTCATGGCTGATTAATTTCTGATTCCGGCTGAATGGATTGTGTCGGTTCTGTTTGGAGAAATACGTGATGAAATTGAGCATCTGGTGACAAATTTTCAAGTTTTTGGTTGACAGAGGCAGAGATTGAGACAGGAATATTTATTTCAGTGAAAAAAAGCCTTGGAAGGGTTTGAAGGGCATTTTCTACCTGGCGAGTCATAAAGTGTGATAAAATGGATGGCGCTAATTGACAGCCGCAGCAGCAGAGTTCCGAAAGTAGCAAATTACAAGTTGTTAAATTCTGCAAGTTGTTTATATGGCTATATTTGTGTGTTTTATTCACATGATTTAAACTTTTGAGGGATAATTGTCGTAAGGCCAAAGCACCATTACCTGCAAATGTGTTACTTTTAGGCGAAAAAATACAAAAGACATGCTCGGCCCATGTTCAATTTCCATCCATCAATATCAAAGTAACTAGTTTAGTTTTTCGCTAATGAACAAGTGAGTATCAGTTAGTAACTATTAATCGTATCCTTAAAGTAAACGGATCTTTTTTGCTCCTATAGTAGAGAGTAGAATTAGTGCTGTATCCAAGGATCTCCAGGTCATATGCCCTCGGTATGTTTGTCTTTCGTTTGAAATGAAGAGTGACTGGATGCCTTGAAGATATCTCGAAGAGGTCGCGGTCGTTTCCGCTTGCAATCACGTATTTCATTTGTTCCTACAAGAAATTCAAGTCGTTAATAGAATCCCAAAATTTGGCTATTTTAAGCCAGTTGGTCCTACCATAAAGGTTACTGCGGGCTCAAGTCGTATGATACTGTGTTTGGGTCGGGTATGGGCCATGGGAACCATGAGGATGATTTGGTCATCGATTTCTTGCTGTTGATGCAAAGCAACGGAATGGTCGTTCACAATTGTAGTGTTGAGAGTATGGTGAGAAATGGATCTTCTTGACCGCCTTCCAGGAGAAGCTCCGATCTATGGAAACGTTCAAATAATTTACTTGAAACTCCATTACACCAAATGATATTCGAAATTCAGCTGACTGTGAGTGAGCACCTTGCAAGAAAAGCAGCCTTCTGTAGAAATATACTTGTCAGTTCCTTCGGACGGATGAGCAGGATCTTCAAGATTGTAAGCTCCGTAGGCAGGTGGCGTTATGGTCGAGAGACAATGGCCCTGTGATAGAATTATATTTTGCCATTAATAAAAAACCGCCTGATATCCTTCAAATCCTACTTTCACCAGTCTCACCTGTCCAATTCTATGGTATCCGACAGGACAACCGCAAACAAATCCTTCGGATCCATATGGAGAACAACCAAAAGCACAAGGAGCGCCCACGCAATTCCCGCTCAACTGGAAAAAAGTCATGTTCAATTAGCTCAACTTCAAGCAGAAAGTGGAACAATTCTCGTAGAATTTTCACAATACCTGGACGCAAACGACAAGAGTCGGGTCAAACTGGTAGCCTTCTGGACACTGACATCTGTAGCTACCAACAGTGTTTTGACAAGCGGCAGAGCCGCAAGCGCCCGAAGCGCATTCGTCTTCATCGACACAGTCTTTGTAGTAATAGTGTTGAGTGTAGCCTTCTGGACAGGCACATCTATAGCCTCCGATAACGTTCTGAAAAAGGCGGAAAATTATGAACCTTATAAATATCCTAAGAATAGCAAATGGCAAAACGTACTTGACAGCCATGCTGACACCTCGAGTCATCGATGCACTCATCAGCGTCCAGGCACATTGTTCCCGATGGGTCAAGGGTGAAACCACGTGGACAAATGCACTTGAAGCTTCCCATGACATTCATACAGGTTCCGGGCGGTGGACACAAATTCGGCTGCTCAGCACATTCGTTGATGTCTATGAAAACAAAAGTCATTTGATATATGTATATACAGGCGAGAGAAGGGGCTGAAAAGTTCCAAAGACGTACCAACACAACGGTCGTCTTTCTCAACGAAGCCGGCACTGCAAGAGCACTTGTAGCTGCCCGGAATGTTGATACACTCGTGTTCACAACCATGCCGCCCGGTGGCGCACTCGTCGATATCTCGGCAAGAGACTCCGTCGCTGCTCAGCGTGTATCCAAGTGGGCAAGTGCAGATGAAGCTGCCATCTGTGTTTTCGCAAGTCTTTTGGCAAGGGGAAGGGACCAGGTCACATTCGTTGACGTCTGAGAGAAATTATTGATAGTTATATGTATTAATGGTTCTCAGAAGAACAAGTTGAAGTTGACACGAAGACTAACCAACACATCGGGTGCCACTTGAATCAGGCTTGTAGCCTTTGTTACAGATGCATCTATAAGAACCCATTGTGTTGATACATGAACCGTGTTTGCAGAGGTCCGACGAGATGGCGCACTCGTCAATGTCTGAAATTTGAATAATTTCTATAACCCTTCTGATTAGCATTGGAAAAAAGAGTATATGCAATTACCGCTTCAACTCACCTGGAATACCGCCCAGCGTCTCGTCCAGTGTGCTGCAGAGATCTGTATGCGCTTGACTTCCGGCGCGCGGGCAAAGGTCACAGCGAGGGCCCCAAGCTGCTCCGATTGTACAGCAGCAGATTTGCTTGGTGGTCGGCGTCAAAGAGGTGGCTCCAGATGTCACGCATTGGCCACCGATTAGCTGTCTGTAGCAGTTGCCTTGGCGTTTGTCTGCAGGAAATGAAGCGATTACATTCTGACGTTAGCTTGAAATATCTCAAAAAACCGAGCAATGGACTCACCAACACACTGAGTTCGGTCCGGAGAAAGTTCGAATCCAGGCTGACAATCGCATAGATAAGAGCCTTGAGTATTGATACATCGGCCGTTCTGACAGACTCCTGGAATTGTCCGGCACTCGTTGATGTCGCGACAGTCGTCTCCTGATCCGATCTGAAGTTGAAGTCAAAACATACACATTTCGCCACGTTAACAAGAAAAAGAGCTACAGGAAAACCCACCTGTTCGTAACCTTCTGGACAAACACAAGCAAAGGAGCCAATGAGATTCTTGCACTGGAACTTGCAGTTGTTGGCTGGAGTAACGCACTCATCGACGTCGTTGCAGTGTCTACCGTCAGGAGCGAGGGCGTAGCCGTAAGGACAAGCGCATTTATAGGATCCGAGTGTGTTGTGGCATCGAAAAGCGCACTTATGGGTCCGTTCTCGACATTCGTCAACGTCTTCACAGGTCTGAAGCGGCCCGGGGGCGAATCCATCGGCGCAGTTGCACTCAAAGCTTCCTTCGACATTGGAACAGGTGCCGTTTCCACAAACGTTTGAAAGTGCACATTCGTCGTTGTCTGGATGTAGAGGTTTTTAAAATTGTTAGAATTTTTGAAGATGTGGGCCAAAAGTACATACATGTATTTCATACCGATGCATTTCCGGCCTGACGCATCGAGAACGTAGCCTTGTGGACATTCACATCGGAAGGATCCGTCAGTGTTGATACACTCGCCGCCTTGGCAAACATCTAGCATTATAGCACACTCGTCTAAATCTTGTCCCGACTCATCCCTGCCCAATCCGTCGGGACACAGTTTTCGAAATTCTCCTAAAAGAGGCGCATTTGTACAGATATTTACAACAGTGAGGTTCGATGAGATGAGGTTAAAAAATATGGTGCAGAAGCCTGCACAAGAAAATGGCCGTACTGCTTCCAGCTGGAGGACACGCGTCGCATGATGGACTCCAGGCTTTCCCGCCAGTGCAGCAGCAGGTCATCCGGCTTACGTATCCTCGCCGAGGTCTGGAACAGGTACCACCGCCTGAGCGGTCCGACGTTGGGAAGGCTGCAGAAAGGAAAGTGCGTCGTTCATTAGTGCTGTTGATAGATGGGGCTCAAGTCGCTGTCGACATATACCTGCCCTAGTAAGTCCATCGTAGCACAGGTCCTGTCGCATATCAATACAGCGTTTTCCGTCTGGGCTGAGGACGTAGTGCTCGGGGCAGACACAAAGGAAGGACCCTTCGCGGTTAATACATTGGCCGTCGGTGCACAAATTCGGGGTGACTGCGCATTCATTGATGTCTGTGCCAAAAAATTATTTTTAAACAAAATTCCTCCCTTGAATCACTGAGCAAACCTACTGACCTCTACAGAACTTCCCGTCCGAAGTCAGCTCGAAGCCGCTGGGACAAGAGCAGAGGTACGAGCCCATAATATTTTGGCAGATTCCCGGCGGCGGACATGTGTTGGGCACTTCTTCGCATTCATTAACGTCCCTGCAGTTATGACCGTCAGAGGTCAGAACATAGCCATCGGCGCATTGGCAGGTGAAGGAACCAACAGTGTTTTTGCATCGGCCGTTTCTGCAGGCGCCGAGCATCATTGCGCATTCGTCCATGTCTTCGCAATCGTTGTTGGAGCTCAGTTTGAAGCCGCCGTGACACATGCATTTATAAGATCCCAAGGTGTTGATACAGGTTCCATTGTTGCAAATATTTGGGTTTCGGCTACACTCGTCAATGTCGATGCAAGAATCTCTGGATGGCGTCAGAGTGAAGCCGTTTCGGCAAAGACAGCGGAAGCTTCCTTGGAAGTTTTGGCATTCGCCGTAGGCACAGATTCCTGGTCGCTCGACGCATTCGTTGATATCTGTGAATAATTTCAAACGTTTTTTACGGATCAAGTCAAAAGTGAAGATTTTTTTGTATGATTTTTGTCAAATTACCTTGGCAGCCCCGTTTGCTACTGTCAAGCCTGTAACCTTCAGGACAACGGCATTCGTAACTCCCCGGTATGTTGACACATTGGGCATCGCCATGACAAGGACTGGGACTTCGACTACATTCATTGTCGTCAACGCAAGAATGGGATTCTTCGTCATAAATGTAGCCGCGGAAGCAGTCACATCGGAAAGCTGTTGGAGTGTTGACACAAACGCCATTTCGGCACATGCCTGGCATCATTGAACATTCGTCAATTTCTTCAGGCTGCTTTGTGATCGGGTTGACTATCTGGCCGGGGTGGAGACCGCAGAGTGAAGTGTAGTCGGCTATGGAAGTTGGCCAAGTTAAATTTATGAATTTCGAAGACTTTGAAAAACTTGTGTCTTACGTGTAGAAGGCTTTGGACACGGCGTACAGTTGTCTCCCCAGGCGGCGCCCATGGAACAGCAGCAAAGCATGCGAGTTTGCCGCTGCGCCATTGGTTTGGAGCAGCGAAGTTCGGTGGCGTTGAAGTCCATGAAACAAGGTTCCTTCCTCATATCGACGCATTCTCCTGAGATAAAGATTTAATGTAGAAGGCATACAAGAATTATTGAAATTATTTCAAGGCCTTACGTCCATTCGGCAGAGCCATGTAGCCTTCGGGACAGAGACAATGATAGCCTCCATTTTCGTTGACGCATTCTCCAACTCCACAAATCCCTGGCGTTTCGATGCATTCGTTAACATCGACACACATTGCCTTTGAAGCGTCCAAGCGGTAGCCTGGTTCGCAAGTGCACATGAAACTCCCAAAAGTGTTTGTGCATTTGCCGTGCTCGCAAATATTCGGCATGCTACACTCGTCAATGTCTTCTAAAACAACCTAAAGTCAAAAAACCACGTTGAATCAGGTTCAAAAATACCCAATTTCCAAGAACAAGTGCGACTCACGGTATCAGGATTCGGTTTAAAGCCGTCGCCTCCAGGGCACAGCAGGTTATGCTCATCAGAGCCTGCAGTTGGACAAGGCTCGCACAGTGGACCCCAAGCAGTTCCAACGGAGCAACAGCAGGCGGCACGAGTCATCGAGTCGCCCAGAGGGCGCGCGCACTCGCGGCGGTGGCCGAAGGGTTGTTGTTGTGTGCGGCGGCGAGAGGTGAGGTCGTCACCAGCGTCAATGTAGCAGTTGCTTTTTCGTTTGTCTGTGATAGAAATAATTTATTTATAAATCCCACTAACGGAAAGTTGAAGTCGCTTAAAGCGCCATCTGTTGCGATTGGCTCACCAACACAAGCGTTTCCAGCCTCGTTCAACTCGTAATTTGGCGGGCACTGACATTTGTAGCTTCCTTGAGTGTTGATGCAGGTGCCGAATTGGCACGAGTGTGGGTTGTCACACTCGTTAATGTCGGTACAGTTGCCTAAGAGTTTGAATTCAACAAATTTTAAATTAGCGGGAGATTCAAAATCTAAGTGTTTAAACCCTTAAGTACCTCCAGTCTGGTCCAGCTGGTATCCAGGATTGCAAATGCATCTGAACATTCCGTGGATGTTTTCGCAGCGTCCAAAAACGCACAGCTGGGAGAAGAGGCTGCATTCATC
>JAQGBJ010002877.1:0-14675 GCA_034698345.1 Sphaeridia pumilis
AGACTTTGGAGCAGATCTGGCATTGCTTCGGGATTCTCTCATTGCCATGGACTTGTACGTGGAACTGCAGGCCAGTCTTCGTTAAAACTACCTTGTCACAGTATGGGCAGGCGTACACGGTTCGGTCGGGGCTATGAATCTCTTTGTGGGCCTTCAATCCGCCTTTAGTGATGAACCGCTTGTCACAGACTTGGCATACGAAGTCCTTGATACCTAAGGAAGGTAAAACAAAATGTAAGGCCGGCTCAAGTCAGAATACACTTGACTTAAAGGTTAAAAATTAATGAATTTTGTATATCTTGACAGGTTACCTTTTTGAAGCTTATCGAGGTAGGCAAGGGCACGGAAGGTTTTCAATGGCTTACTACAGGTACCGCACCGACGGGCTATAACACCTTCTTCGACTTCAGTTTCCCGACGAGACGCTTCCTTCCTATTTGGTGTATAAGATAGATGCCCTGAAAAGTGTTAGTTCCGAATGTTACTGCGATGTTAAACTAGTGGGTAAAGTCCGGCCTGTAGTCTTTAGTCTTAATATAACTTACTAGGGACGTGAAGCACCTTGACGGCCGCAGCAGCAGCTAAATAAGCGGAAGCCATTGCGAAGTAATGGAGGCCCAGATCGAACAGGGAATAGCGTGGTTCTGAAACCGGATAGTTTGAGAGCTGGAAGAGCTGGAGCAGAGTAGCCGTCAACCGACAAGGTTGACACGAGACTGAAGGAAATGTTGAATGCAGCAGAAAAATTTATACTTTTTCAATCCGGTCCTAATCCTTCAGAAAGAGATTAATGATTATAAGTATAATGGAGTTCTTGCCATATTAGGAGTAAGGAACATCATTTTGTCACTGAAGCAGCATTGTTCGGCCTTATAGTTCATTAAAACCAATGGATGCCAGTGTGAGAACTGTTTGGCTGGAATGAGGAAGGGATTGAGGTGATCCTTATCTAGTGGCTAGGATTACGTTTGTATCTATCAGTAATGTAAAAATATCTGTATACTGGCCTCAGTGGCTCTTCAATTTGATAATGGTTCAATAAGTCTGTCACAGCGGTCCCTAACCTGCGGAAGAACATGGAAATGGTTTATATATAGAATTTTAATGCTTTTGGTCAAGGCTATAACATAAATGTGACGTGAACTATGAAAAATTAGTAATACGGCATACGTATGTAAGAATAAACTGGTTATAAAGCCGATACACGTTGTCATAAAGTAGAATCTAGTACGAAATACTTTGAACGGCTTATGAGACCGACGTTAAAAACAAAGCTTACTTTTCTTTAAGAATACGAACAAATTGTTACGTCAGAATCAAGACCGAACCACATGGGGATCTAATGGTTGAAGGACACATGTCTTTGTGGAGGCTGCAGCAGAATCTGAAGCGAAAGACATGCTTCACGAGCTGTTCGGTTACTGGATCCTGAAGGAATGGTGCTCTTGATGGACTCAGTACGCCAAGAAAAGCAGGCCGGCCGTACATTTTCAGTCCCTCCCAAGCGCGATACATTCTCGGCAAGTTAGATTCGCTGTAGAGTGATCCAATTTGTTCCGTCGGTGGCACCTCATCGATTGAACAATCTGGAAATGAGAGAGCATTGATTAAGAAAAAGTCCGTCCATTATTAGTACTATTTGTATTACCACATGAAAATAGACACTTACTCTGCATTCGATCACCGGAACGCATAAAATGCCTAAACGTTTTCTCAAATTCTGGTCCGGAAGGGTCATCGTGGTAATGATGGGCCCAGTTGGCAAATGTGCGAGAATGAGAGCCTTCATTCATGTGATTCGCTGCTTGCCAGAACGATTTGACCTCACAAAACATTGAGGTGTGATTGAATTCGCCGCAGATACTGCACGAAAATGGCCCAGATATCCATGTTCTCACTTCTGTCTTCAAAGCTGGCGACAACGTAGAAGGCAGGGCTGCTAAAAACAGTTCCTTTTGCACCTCTCGAATCTGTTCGTCTCCTTCTCTGAATGACAACGCCGTCAGAAGAGTTTTGTTAGGAATGACAGCCTGGACATCGACGAGGAGATAAGTAGCCAGGAGTGACCGGACATCGATGAGCCTTTGCAAGGTTCCATCGTTGGCTCCCGATGGATCCATAATTTGTGCCAGCTCGTCATCAATATTTTCTTTGCGGAGGATGGTATCGAAGGTATCCGAATGTATACTTGCATCGTAGAGGGTGAAGTCGAATTGCCTTCTGCATACCTTCTGAAATAGGGATCGGCCTTGCTGGACCTGGAACCATGGGAGATGAGTTAGAAGCATTAGTTGGACAGTTCAAAGAGCGTAAAGAAGGTTTTTGAATCAGTGAAGCTGAACGTACGATCAGTAAGAATGGCCTCCAGCATTCAAGTTGAACGAACAAGTCGACAAAAGCACAGGTAGCTGCTTTATCCAAGGACGCCGTGTACTTGGCAATACTATCCTTGACAGCATTCAATTTGAAGCCACCTGCCGTAGCTAGTTTGTAGAGTCTGGCCACTGAAGGAAGTGCTGATTCCGTGTAAGCAGTGTTCAAGAACACGGAATTCTTGAATGCAATGTGCCATAGATGATGCAGTTCGTCTGCTTCTTGGGGTGAAGAAAAATAGGCAGCATTCGTGAACTTGTCGTACTTCAGAGAAATTTGGATGGCGTCTGTACCCAACTTGAACAATTCGACTAGATAAAGGCGGCCAGTCGGCATGAACAGGAAAAATCCGGCTAACAAGGCTGAAAAAACACACACAGAATTCAGCAATCAATGTAGCCATGATCTGTTGCCGAGATAAAGTAAAAATAGGAGAAACTATCGCATACCTGGTGTCTTAGATTTATCTCGGACCATTGTGACGAGAATTGGGATTTCTGACGAGTGTAAGAAATGTAGAAGAGCATCGTATTCCTCTGGATCATGGACTGTGACTACGGGGTACCGGCCAAAATCCGTGAGGTCAAGATGATTATCGGACGAGGGAACGGACGGGAGGAATTTGAATGGAAAGTCCTGAAGCCTGTCCAAGAAGTAGAATCGCATTACGTCATTCACATTCCAGGTCAGATCAGCCTTTCCTTGGGTGAGTTCGGCCTGAATAGGATCACGTAAAACCGATGTTAACAATGGATCAAATGCAATCTGTAGTACAGCCTTCCTAATCCCATTACTTACTTTGAAGTGGTCCAGCTCCTGAACGATCTCATTCTGTGGCAACTTGTTGGCTGTCTCATTAAGAAACATGATCCACTGACTGTCTTTCCAATCTGAAAGGTTAGAAACTGACGAGGAATCAGTACTTGTGTAAACTGGCTCATCGGAGAGCGGTATTGACCAAGATGATTCTGTGTCTGAATCCATGGTATCAACGTTGGTTTGCAAAAAACTCAGATAATGATAGTTAACTTTATATTCGATGGCTTTGATTCGTATAATAACAGACCGTCTTTCGTCGGGCGGGAACAAGAATGCGCCTTCGCTGTGGGATGACGGTTGCATTTTTCAAATTGCCGCCTTCGGAGTTTTGAAACCGTACCATCGAGTGCAATATATACTCTATGATTTACGGCAAGAATATTCTTAAAAACTGTTTAAATGAGTAGACACATACGCTGCTAACATTGCAATTAACTTTAACGGGCCGAATTTATTCGTATTGCAAATCTACATTGTTGGGAAAGTCAACGAAAAAACGGAAACCTTTTCGGGAAGTACTAAAACAAGGCATTATTTCATTGACAGGAAATCTCACTATATCCGGATATGATTCTAAACATTTACCTTGATAACCATAGCCCCAATCGGACCGACACATTTTTAGTTTAAACGCTGTACAAATGACGATTATTTCATTGGCACCGGTCTTCAGAACTATTTCTTTAGCTATATAGCCAATTAACCCTATTCTGAAAGCACTAGCCATGATTTGCCGGCTTTTGATCAACAACGAAGCGTAAATTACAGCACTTTGCCGCTCATCCGTACGAACAACAAGTTTTTTATATTTTGTCAACCTGTCTGAATCAAGTTTTCTAACCGGGCCAAAAACTTCAACAATTTGATTAGCACCTGGCAAATGAATTGAATGGTCCGGTTCCCTAGTTGAAAAAGCATACAATTCTTCCCTAACGCTAAAAGTATCTGCAAACTTTGAAGCTATTATGTTCCCGAAGTACTGATTCTGGCTGGCCGCTTTAACCAGATTGTGGTTAGCGGTCTCAAAAGGCCGTAAACTAGTTAGATATAACGGGCCAAAACTTTCGTACAAGTCTGGAATGTGGTCGGGCAAGTAATGAATGTTTATCCGTCTAGTGCCTATTTCGACTAAACTGCTTTTCAGAATTTTTACAAAGTCCCGGAAGTCACATCGAATCTTGTCTATTTCAGCTTTCGTAGCCGACCTACCACACAAAGTGTGAAACCCTGATATCAATTTGTAAACCGCTTGGCAGTAAGGTTCGTGGAAAAAGTCTGGAAGAACGACTGGCAGGTAGTACGTAGCAAGAACGCCCCATTCGTGAAACTTCATCTTAGCTCGGTCCGACAATTTCCTCGTTGACCGACTGAAACATTTAGGGGGTGTGACAGTGGCTAAGTAAGCTTCTAGTCCGACCAATGTCTCTTTAAGGCTTTTCCTCATGGCCGCCTTGCAGTTCAACAGAGCATCAATTAAAGCTTTTACGATGCCGCCGTAGTATGCGTGAAAGACGTCCACTGGAACGGCTGAAAACATACACAAACTACGTTAGCCAGGCACTCAGAGTAACGTAAATGTCTAAATTCATTCCAATACCTTCTGGGAATTCAAAGTACGACAGTTTTGTCAATGGGGTGGCCGCTTTCACGCCTTTCACTGGCTCTCCATATAGTTTGGCTTCTCTAGCAAACTCTAAGTAATTCTGTGTTGTTCGCTTCGGGAAAGGCTCCAACGTCATGAAATCTTGGCCTTCATGAAGGCAAAAACGGCATCCGAAGTTGGCACTGAAAGTCTGCATGCAGGTGACTTTTGCGATCCCTGGAGTATCGCCACAGAAATACAATAGAAACACTCTTGTGGACCGCATGATTCCGTCAGCTCCCTTCCACTTTATTGGCCTTTTTTCGATATCTTGCAGCATTTCGACGAAACATTCTAGCATCAACTTCATGTAATCAGCACTGATTTCACTATATCCGGACCAGAGAGCGAGTAGCAACATGTTCTTGAAGCTATTCTTGAAACGTTCTGGCAAGCCATAGATGAAACACAAAATCGGCCAGATAGAAGCTTTAGAACTTTTCGAAACACTGACTCCGTCAGTGTTGGCTACTATCAGAATGTCGTCGGAAGTCACTTGCTCTGCTTTCAGTAATTTCTGCACCCCAGGGTAGCCGAAGTCTTTTGTCGTAATGAGTGGGAAGAGTTCAGGCAATACTTCTTTCAGCATACTCCTCAAATTCAAAGTCACAAGATACGGTTCAGTAAACCTCGGCGACAGGCTGCAATTTGAACACAAAAGTCTTTCCAGTCCGTCTTTCTGAAGTCCCTTTACAGTCTGATTGCAGCCGGAACAGATCCAGAACACTTGATCCAGATGGTGCCTTGAAGTCAGCCTTTTGTGTAGCGTGATTCTGTCAATTGGAATGTCTCGCTTGGGATATCGTTCAGGATTAGTGATGATCTTCCGACATAGCCTACCGATCGCCAGACAACATGTGTCGGTGATGCCATACGTAAGCTGCAAGGCTTTGAGGTCCCGAATAAACTGGTTAAGTACCAGAGGCGGAACATTGTCGTCTAAATGAAATCAAACAAACGGTTATGCCTTAGTTGACACTTTAGATTAATGGAATTTAGTCAATCAAAGCGCACCTTCTTCTTCTGATTCTGATCCGATTTCATCCGCCTCCCCTGCTGGTAAATTTTCTGGGATCGGTCCATCCAAATTTTCCGAGTCTTCAAGGCCAGTTTCCGCATACGTCCGACGATCGGGTTGAAATGCGGCTTCTAGTCCAACAAAGTCTTCTTCAAAGTCGTCTTGAAATAGCGGAGGAATATCAACAACCGGTCCATCATCTTGATTACTGCCAACAGCTCCCTGACTAACACCGACGGCTGAACAGAGCTGTGAAAATTCTTCTACAAATCCTGCTCGGCGGAGAATTTCCATTTCGGTATCCAGCCTGATAGTAGGGTTCACAGCCATAAAGTCCAGCCTTGCTTTTCGATACCCGGCCAACGTATTGATGTTTGTCAGTTTCGTCTGAGTCTGGCTTTCAAAGTCTGGAAACGTAAACATGGGAAAGGATTAGTTGCAATACACTTATTCAGTTGAAACTAAAGAACTTTAGCCGTCGAATATGAAGAGTTCTAGCCGTCGAAATACTCACAATTTTTCAGAATTTTGAGTTTCAGCCTGCGCTTCTTCGTTCTTATTTCGTTTTTAGGGTCTTTCCAGACACCGCTAAACGGTCCAGATTTTTGCTGGGTGTTGTCGTCCATATCAAATCCGTATCACAGACTGTTCCAGCAGTTAACACAAACCCAGTGTTTGATCAACAAACACTAGTTAAATAGCTGTATGAATATAAACAAGCTTTTCGCTGCAATTGTTCCAACGGCTCATCCATTTTCGCGCTGTTCAGCGTTTGAATTTGAACAGCCATCCAATTCGGCCTCGTCCAAACACAACAGCCAATGAGAACGAGCAGGAGGAGGAGTTTTGCAAGACTGCATAGGAAAACCGCATTACGAGCGATTACATGAGAAAATTTTGCACGGCGTAATTTTCTCATTCCATTTGTGTTACTCAACGGGAAAGGTAGCTATTAAGCCGGCCCGCATGGTTTTCACTAATCTGATAGAAAATTTTCGAAAAACTGTGATTGCCATTAGTTTTTTCCCAAATCTGAAATCTACAGACATCAACATTAACTTGATCAACGCATCCATCTACAAAAATGCGCCGTGGACAACAAAAAAGACCTAAAGGAGCTGAGAATAGCCAGGTAAGTGTTTCATAATTTTCTTGTTTAATTTGAAGCCTACGGTGACTTTCAAGGCCATTAAGTACGTTTTTCTTCACCACAAAGGTCTTTAGCATCTTCTGGCCGATTAGGACAGTACTTCCTTCTTAAGACTGTTAACAATTCGTGTCTGTTCTTCATTGTCGCCAAGTACCGTTTTCCGCGCTACAACTTTTAACTATCACTTCATGAAATTATAGTATTTTCCACCGGCCAGCATAGATTGTTGTAGTTGTTAGTTGTTCAAATGCTGTAATAACGAAGTAATGAAATGGTGATTTTCCTTTTCAGACTCGAACAGGATTAAGATCGGGACCTAAAAGCCAAAGAAATCTGTTCCCAGGCCCAGAAGAACGGAACGAAGAAGGGTCTCAAAACCGGCCAGAACCACACCGAATTGAGCCACCAACATTGTTCGGCATGGAAGGCGATGACGTAAGTTACAAGTCCTGCCATTTTCATTAATCTTGAAATACGTATAAAACCGTAAGGGATTAAAGTGGTTTTCGTTTTTATCTTTGTAGTCCATGACGGGAGACGAGGAATCTTTCACTGGCCCGGATTCCAAAAGTCCATTAAAAGATACCGATGTGAGTTGAATCAAAATAATATCACTTTAAAAGTCGTATCTTTGTCAATAACATGATCTTACTCTTTCATTCTGCCAGGGAGACATCTACACAATGCATAGGAGGGTCGAGCAGCCAGTTTCAGAGGCCATTCGTCCACCAAAACCAGCCATACAACAGCCACCTGTTCAAGAGACAGCTTACAAGATACCATATGAAGAACGTAAGTGTCAGGATCATAAATGTTTGGAGCTGGCCTTATCAAAACATTTAATCAACTCAATTTTCCAGTGGAGCGCCGGTATCGTGAGGAACAGAAGAAACGACTGGAGGCTGAGGCGAAAAGGAAGGAAGCGGAAACAGTCGTTATTCAGCAACAACAGGCTGCAGAAGCGGCCCTCAAGGCTTCCACAGTCAAAGATCAGGTAAGATTCGTCTTCTAAACCGGAATGAAATTCGGTTTATATTCAAGCAAGATATGCGGTAACACGGCTATCGTTTTTCAGGTTCTGTGTCCGTTCGACGTTTTACGAGATGGCCAACTTGAACAACTCGATTTTATGGTTACCAAGAACCAGCTCGACCAAATTGAGCAGGAGACTAATGGAAGACGACTTTTGCTTCATTTGCTTGAAGCCCAGCCAGAGTTCAAGACAAAAGATTTTGGAGCTATAAACCTGAAAAATCTGCCAGCGGATTGGTACGAAGTAACCCAAGGTGAGTGTAAATGTTAATAGCCGGCTTTCCCCTGCTTTTGTGCCATTTGGAAATACTAAACCGACTTTTCATTTGCTCACAGGCTATTTTCGCCAGCGTTTTCCGTTCCTAGAAACTGAAGAAGAGCCGCAATTGCTGAACTACTATTTTTGGGCGGGAGTTCGGTCCAAGCTTGAAGATCTCCTTAAGAACAAACGCCAGCAGGGCCAGCCGCGGAAACGCAAGAAGGGCGAGTCACAGTCCAGTCCTGGAACTCCTTCAAGCCGGACATCAACTTCAGATTAGTTTTTAGCCAGTTTAGCCGGTTTTTGATCCCATTTATGAGGTTCCAACAGCAATATGCTTAGTTATACTACCTTTTTTATGTTGTTTCGATCCGATTTATAATAATTTATAGAAATGTATACTGTTATAATTAATGACAAATTAAAGCCTGGTTCCAGGCAGTAGATTTATCCTCTGTGCAGGCTCCTCGGTTTCATTCCCGGCACTAGAATCCTCCGTATCGTTTCCTCTGCGTGCCTCCCGCGGCAGCAGTACCAGAACCCAAAATCTCTCCTCTGCAGCACTCCTCCGTATCGTTTCCTCTGCACAGCATCCTCTGCGCGCCTCCCGTGGCAGCTGCACCATAAAATAAAGTCTCTCCTCTGCACGTCTCCTCATGCGTCCTCCCTCACAGCGCTCCTCCGTACGTGTCCTCCGCATCACAGCAGCAGCGCGCTCGTCGCGTTCCTCCTCTGCAAGCACAGTACTCCTCTGCATCAGATTGCCTGGACTCCTCCGCCACTGCTCGCGCATCTCTCGCTCAAAACGCGTGACTCCTCTGGTTCTGACTCCTCGCGCCCAACTTGACATGCAGTCGGGAGGCTGTTTTCCTCTTTTTTCCTCTCCGCTCATATCGCGCCGGGACGTTGGTCTAAAAGTCAGCTTCAAACTGAAGTCTCTTGCACAGTAGTAGAGCCCCGGCTCTCCTTTTCGCCACAGTTAGCGCCCTCACTTTCGGAACCACGTGTTTCGTAGAACACCAAAGCCATGGCGAGTAAAACAAGTCCGTCGGGGATAACTGAAGTTAAGGGAATCAGCCAAAGTTCAGGAATATTCTTTTGAAGCCATATCATTTCAATGGCACATGACACGATGGAGATCAAAAGATAAATGCTGCTAACCATCCAAGAGCTTTTCTGTTGGCCAAGCAAAATTTTGTAATTAGCAAAAACTTACACTTTCACACTATATATATACAGAATATACATCAAGTTATGCACTTACGGAACACTTTTTTCCCAACGGTCTTGTCAATATGTAACAGTGAACAATCAAGAAAACAACAGCAATAATGGCCGTAACAATCCAAGAAACACCGCGGATGAATGCGTACACTGTCAAATATCAGAAAGAATTAATTCACAGCTTTCACCGTTTCCATCTTCAACTGAAAGAGTTTTACACTTACTGTAGCCCAATAGTAAAAAACAGCCAATCGATACAGTGGTGGCTGCCTGCAATATTGAAAAACTTTTGAACTAACTGCAAACAGCTGTATTTCACAAGAATCACACGATATATAATTACAAAATTTTCTTACAATATTCAGCATGATTGCGATTGAGAGAAAAGCAGAAGATAAGCCCGTGTCCGTCATTCTTGATTGTAGCGGGGAATATCACAGTTTTTTAAATTTCTGGTTCTTGCTAGTATACTTTGCGAGAATTTGCACACTGAATAATTTGATTTTGGATCAATCGGATGAAATCCGCAACGGAATAATGACATTCAAGTATATACGCGTGCACGTACATCGTTACATTTCTTGTGTTACAAGTTGCAAAAATGCAAAATCTTTCATCGTTCTTGCCAAATCTATTTTTGTATGGTAGCTAACGCTCATCTATAGCTTTTGCTGCCAAGGATTTCTAGCAAATTCTATTTATACAAGGACGAGATGAAACATTATCAAGTTCGCAATGTTAACGTCCCTTGTAGTAGTAATGAGTAAAAATATTGCTATATAAACAAACGGGACGCCATCATCCATAGATATTTTAAATGACCACGTACACACTGTGAGTACTGATTATAAAAATCATTTAACCACTAGAAATGTGGTAACCGAGCAAGCTGCCGCGCATGCGCAGTTTATTTATTATCTCGTTCATATTATTGAACGTTCTGGATCTTTGAAACCTTCTTCTGACTAGAAAATGTCAGGCAAACTACATACAAATATTGTCTTTACGTGTTATCGAAAGAATACTATGAATGCTTTTGATGCTGATGATTTTTGCTTCTTCATTTCCAAAATATCTACCAAAACCAAATTAATTATGTGCAAAGCGTGTTCAAGTTTTCCGGTTTCTCAGCCACCATATGTTAAGATAACATTGATTGTAGAATTTACTATGAAGTGCATATAAATCAATGTGGATTCGCGTTCAAACGTTCGAAACCTTCCAATCCAGACGCCTCTAGTGGAAACCGATGCAATTCTTCGTTGGACCAACGCTGCAGCCTGCGGGTCGACATTGCTCCCTGCGCTAAAGTATCCCATTTGTCTTTGGAGCTTTTTCAAGTTGTCGCCGATCTGGTAAGCTCTGGCGTGCACAATCGGAAACACAATGCACGTCGTTACGGTAACGTAAGCGGTGAGAATAACAACGACAAAATTGTCGTTTTCGAAGAGCAGAAGCATGGAGAAACCGGAAACGCTTGCAGAAAGACAGGTAAGTTTCGCTATAAAGATTGCTGCAGCATTGCCGACGTTGAAGTAACGAATTCCCATCTGAAGCACATTGAACAGAGCCCAGGCGTCTTCCAGAACTTGATGATGGTCAGTGTCCCATGTTCTATCAATATCAACAGGAACAGGTACGTTTAGTTTCTGAATTGATGAATGAAAAGTTTCGTATTTTACCTTCTTTCGAGCTTATGAATAAGCCAATCCGTTCCAGCATACAAAACTTCCAATCCACACAAGTGCGTCAGAATCAAGACGACATCCGTAATAATTAAAAGGGTCGTGAATGCGTCCACGAATGTGATCCCAACAGCAACCGCGAAATACGTCCATTGACTAACGAAACCAGCGAGGTGAAGCTGCCGGAAGCTGAAGTGAAAGTGGGCAACCCATCGATGGTCCCACGATGTTACTGCAGTTGTTACCACAAGAAACACGAAGCTCGCAATTGGACCGAAGCGCAAAAAGACAAACATTTTCGACTTGTAGGTCACCAGATGGCGCAGTCGCACAATCATGTTCCACACCTGGACGAAGGAAGTCAGTTCCGACAAGAAGAATGTTGGGTACAGGACGCAACTTGCAAGCCACAGAGCACAGCCCAAGAAGTGAAGTCCCACGTGATTTTTGTTGAACATCGAATCGATGTGGAGGCTCAAAAGTAGAGTAACAATAGCATAGAAGGTTTTCAAGATCAACACCGCTAGAACGGTTCTAAGAAATATTTTTTCCAGGTTTGAAGTTCCTCTAACTCGAAATCGGTTGCCTTTAAGGCTGACATCAACAGGAAAAAATAGCAACTTGCTCAGGTAGTGAAAGTATCGTAGATTGGCTTTCAAAGCAGGTTCGAATTCTTCCATTTGATTTAAATCCATTGTAAATCGGGCCAGTTTGGCGACTCTACAAGGTTTAGGGAAAGAGTGATTTAGTGTTTGGGTTGTTTATTTCTAAAAACAAGCACTCGAGAGTTTTGCCTTTAAGTGCCTGGCACCAATTCGTATGGCTGTCTAGAAAGTCATGCGAGAATGACGCATTTTTAAAAGTACAAAATCGGACAGGTAAATCAATAATTGCCATTGGACTCCGTTAGCACCAATTTTTTTCCGCCAGTCAAAAATCAATATTGACAGCTTAATGTTTCAAAGTGGTTCAGCATCAGCTGTCAGTTGAATTTTCCTGTCAATTTCACTGAGAAAGTGAACAAAAGCTTAAACTATTGAAACACCAGCAGAGACAGGTGTAAGTGAGCTGAGGTTGTATTTCAGACTGAAGCTAAAACTAGAACATTCATAATAGGAAACCAAACTAACTACGTTACTATATGCCAATACCGCTACACTTTATATATATCCACACATTGCAGCACGTTTTTGGTATGCCAAAATTTGGTTTTCTTCTTCGAACATAAACGAACCTGCTTTATGAACCTTTGCCATATTTACACCACATCAACCAATTTTTTTTTATTGAAACATTATTTCTGACGTCAGCTGATCCCTTAAATAGCAAGGATTGAGTATATAAAGAAATTTGTCACATTTATGAGGTTGGGAGTCCTGTTTTCTATTTTGTCACTCTATTAAATGTGTTTGAGTAATAGCTACATTTGAATTCGTTAAAGTTTTTCGGTCCAGAACTTGTGCAAAACCCCCAATTATAATTAAATAATATTTGCCCTTTCTGCATTGAGCCGTTTCAGTTGGCTCTGTTTTCTTGTAATTTACACAGAAATTCTAAACAATCTACCAACTGGAAATATTCAAGTTTAGCCACTTGAAATTTGGTAACCGAGCTCGTTGCCGCTCATGCGCATTTGGTCAGCTTCTTGTTGTTGCTTCTCCTTGAACCGATGCATAGTAATCAAAAGCAAACCACCATCAACTGCCAACCCGACTATCATTCCAGCAGCGTAACCGCAAAAAGTAACCACAACATGCCAGAACTTGCTGCTAATGTAGGTAGCCGACGCCACGTCGATTATATAAGGAACAAATCCCAGCAGCCGAAACGCTCATCGCAACCTCAGATAGTTGCTCCAGCGAAGCCAAAGATGGCGTCCGGAACTGGAATTCTAAGTCGAAAAACGGTGTAAAGTAAGCCTTAATCTCCATGAACAATGTAGAAACGCGATTCGCATTTCCGAAAATATATACTTACGTGTTTTTCTGCCATAAGCGGCAAGCTTAAAAAATACACACTGATCAACTGGATGATGGTGGCAATAACGAGCGCGACCGTGGATTTATCGGATAAGAATGGATATCGTCCTGGATAATAATAAGTTAGATACACGCCGACAAACTGAGCCACCAAATCACTACCTGAAGATCAATTTAACTGTAATTGATTGATTCAATCCCAACTGCGGCACATGAAACGTTTCGGCTGTGAATGCTTCTTACCAAAACTCCAAAAGTAGACCGAAACGTCAGCTGCCCAGTCCCCTGATGAGAAGATGGCCAAGATGTGCGCGAGAATACTGGTGCAGCAAACGACCTGTAAAAGAATTTTAAAAATTGACATTGCGAAATCACAAATCAAGTCTCACATTTCTAAAAGCTTGAAATATTGAAACTTACCAAACTTAAAATAGAAATAATTTTCAAGGCTACACGGTTGCTCCCGCTACCAATGTTTTGGAAAAAGGTCATTTTGTGGTTTTGAATTCTGCTATTGTAACGTTCGTTTTCCTTCCGATGGTCAAATTACTCATCCACTGTATTGTTGAAAGAGATGCCGGATTTTTGAAAACGGCGTGTTTAGTATTTTGGGACTATTAGCTTTACTTCACTTGTTTGTTGAGAAACTAGATTGAATGAACCAGCTTTGGTGAAAGAACAAAGAACAAATATTAAGATCCGTAACATTTTATAGTGCAAGAGAAGGCTAAACGGAGGAAGAAGAATAAGAGTAGACCTCAGATAGTTACTAAATTTTGTTCTCGTTTATCAACAACTCGCCCATATTTTGCGAATTCTCGTATCTTTATCCAATGAAAACGCAGTGAATAAATGGAGCTTGTATACAGTAAAATGGCCAAATCTTTAGGAATTAAAGTAGAGAGTATAACTAACTGTACTAAACAAAAAACAATTCTGTGGAATTCGAAGCTAGAAATTTACTTCCGGTAGATAAATAACTGACTGAGGCTCTAATTTCCTCTGATCCCTTGACACGATCCAAGTAGACAAAAAACAAGCCTGTTTATTCCAAGCAAATCATGCCTTCAAAGGCGTATTAAAAGCATAAGAGAACTACCCAACATCAGAACGAACCAAAGGGCGGTAAAATCGCTGACTGCAATGATCATCCTATAAAGTACATATATACTACTGCAGAAAAACTTGTCATGTTTCGTTGAGTGGAATTCCATCCGGTATTTATAACTATATTGATACTGAATTTGTCTCAATGAACCAAGAAAACATCACGCTTCTTTGATGTCATCATCATCGCCAACTTCTGCCGCCACTTTCTCCAGGTAACGTCCTTTGGTCACCAGCAGCACGAAAGCGTCGTAGAACAAAACGTAGGCCAATTTGACCACCCGAACTGGAATAGTGTGCGCTTTACTGCCATTGAAGCTTGAGTCGCTGATTTCGACGGCTACCAAGGCAACGACAAAGAAGCCAACTCGGAGGAGCAGGCACAGT
>JAQGBJ010002878.1:0-14674 GCA_034698345.1 Sphaeridia pumilis
GATGTGTCATGCAGTGGCATTACGTAGCAGGTAATTCACAGTCCTGTCTTTGTCAAAGCGACAGTGAACCAAGTGTTTAAAACATGATAATTTGAACGTGAGGTGACGATCTTGTTTAATTGCAACAGGGAACAACTGGGGAAAATGTTCCGACGGCTCCTATGCTCAAGGCTGTGGGCCACAAGAAACCTTCAGAGGATGTGCCGATATTTCAATTTCCTAGAAAAGGAAAAGCGAAAGGGTTTATTTTGTCATATGTTTATATTGTTTGAAGTTAAT
Organism: Sphaeridia pumilis; assembly: GCA_034698345.1. Classification (NCBI taxonomy): domain Eukaryota; kingdom Metazoa; phylum Arthropoda; class Collembola; order Symphypleona; family Sminthurididae; genus Sphaeridia; species Sphaeridia pumilis. The sequence continues at coordinate 280 of JAQGBJ010002878.1, forward strand.
AAATTGGCGAAAATTGTTTCTATGCCGTGCCGAGTAAATGGATGCACATTGTTCTCCAATCTTGTCTTTCATACCAGGATTCATTGCAACTCCACTTTGACCGGTCAGGAGAGTGTCCTGCCTATATGTCATGTTTAAACTGTTCCGTCCAAATGCCCTTTAAATTAGATGGCCGCCGCTCCTGGAAGAAAAACTATAGTCTGCCAAAAAGGTTTCAATCTGAAATTGCATTCGCTCGCACAAAGCTTTCACTTGGAAGTTTTGAGTGTGAAATTTGAATTCAATTCTTGTTTTCTTAATTGATAGCGAAAGTTAGTATCTCTGCCTTTTTGACAGACTATAGTTTAAAGTATGCATTTATAGTGCTAAGGCAATTACAACTACAAGGTTGAAAGCGAGAATCTTGAATGTTGCAGGGGTTTGAAACTAGAAAAGGCTGTTAGTCAAAATCCGATGTGAACAAAGGACGTTAACGCAGTTTACATATGGGATCAGCTGGACAGATCCTGGCATTAAATATTTGAAGAAATGCAACTGTGTTTGGGAGGGAGGGGGAGACATGAAGGTTAACCTGGAGAAGGGCATCGGCATCTATGTACGTTTGTTTACAGTGCGAAAAGGGGCAATGCATGTGCTAATTAATATGCGGGAGCGGAGGAGAGTTCATTCATTCAAGGGCATCTTCGATCCTCCCCCGCCCGCCTTCCCTATGTTGATGACCGCCGCACTCGCATGCACTCGGACTAAGGACCTCATCACTAATTAGCGCCTCGGTCACTCGTCCAGCTCGCGGTGCGTATCAGCCCGGCAGGGCGACTTTGCACGCCATTAACGTGGTACGGACAACATGTCAGCACTACGCTCCTCACCCAACCATGTTAGAAGTCGCAAACATAGTCAGAATTGTCAGGCGAAGAGACAGTGAAAGTCGGTAATAATGAAAGTCGGTAAAAAGGAAATTATACCGTCGATTCCCGAACTTGACGCTGAAGTGTCTCTTTGTCGCTGACAGCAGACTCAAAAACGTGCTGCGACTTTCTCAGCTGCTCTTCAAGATCCGTCAACTTCCTCTTGACATTTCTTACAAAAACTTCGTTTTTCTTAATTTCGATGTTCTTGATGCGAATTTGCTCGGAGAGTTTCTCAGCCTCAGCAGAATAGAAGTCGCGGTCGTGTTCGAGTCTTTGGACAATGTGGTTCTGGGCTTGGGCTTCCAGGTCGTAGGCTTTAACTTGTTTCTGCGGGTTAGACGTGAATGAAGTCGAATATTTTGTTGATTAAACGGCAGAATGGGCAAGTTAAGTACCTCGAGGCCATCAACGGCAACTTGCTGAACCAAGGCTTGGTTTCGATGAGTATCGGCGACATGAGTGACCTTGTTCAGTTCCCGATCAGCAGCCGACTTTTGCTTCACCAACTCGTCAACCTTCTTCCGGTGGGATTCAATAAGCGATTGAGCTTTGTCAACTTGGCCTTGAAGTTTCTCCACTTTTTTCTTGATTGTTTCTCGGTCGGCGAGGACTTGCTCAAGAGCTTTTTGCACTGCGGCCGACTTTTCGGCCACGGCGGCTTCAGAATTGTTGAGCTTCACGAGTTTTTCTCGGAAGCTTGAGATTTCCAACTCTCTTCGCTGTAAAACGTTAGAAGTTATTGATTTGGGACAGAAGTTATTCTGAAGTCACAAACAATTAAGCGGTCTTACGCTCAGCTCTTGGTCTTGAGCAAAGGATTGCGAGGACAAGGATTCCACAACCCGCATTTGGCTATCTAGTTCTGAACGAAGTTTCGTAGCTTTTGCAGCAATTCTGTCCGTTTCGCCAAAGTAGGTATCGTTGGCTTCCTATTGATTCATCACAATATTTTGAAATCTCAAAACCAAAAGAGTCAAGTACTTCTGAAGAAACTTTAAAATACCCGCTGAGCCCTTATGGCCTTCTCGGTTTCTGCGTTCTTGTCCTGAATCTGATCCTGGTTCTTCTGTAGCTCCTGAACTTCAGTGGTTTTGGCCTTCACCTGGTCTTGCAAAACGTCTTGATCGGAAAGAATCTTCTGTTTGCGCTGCTGGAGGTCTTGAATTTGGCGCTTTTGCGCTGTCATTTCTCCACTCAAATCGCGCTCCTTGGCTAAGAGTGACGACTTACGCTCGTAGATTTCTTGACGCTGGGCGTAGACCATGTTGAGTTCAGAACGAAGTTTGTTGGATTGGTCAAGGAGTTCAGAATGGTGTTTTCCAAGCTCTTCTTTCATGGCATTCATTTCCTTGAGGCTGAAAAGGGAACAAGTTTATGAATTCTTCGTAAGCACAGGGGAAATGGGTATGGACGTACACATAAGTTCCACGCATGGTCGAAGCTTCATGGATGTTCTGCTGGAGTTTGGCAATGTCTTGCTTGAGGTCAGCAATTTTCTGGGTAGTTTCACGCTCTTGATCAGCTCCCGATGCAGCTTGGTTCAAAGCAGTCGTGAGCCTTGCAGCCAGCTTTTGAGAGTATTCCGGGTTGGATTCGGCGAGTTGGAGGATGAATCGGGACTTGGCCAAGGTTGCGGTGAGATCACGCTGTAAAAGGGTATATAAATGTAGTTGGTAGCGACATGGTTCGATGAAGGCGAAATTGATACGAGCGGTGGATTACAGAAACTTGGAGGTTTTCTGCAATGAGCCGCTGCTCATTCTCATGCGAAAGCTGGACGTTCTTCCAAACGTGGGCGAAGATCTCCTGAAGGGGTTCAAGTTCTAGTCCTTGTTTGATACCCTTGGCGAGAGACTGTGAAACATCGTTGTACACTTTCTTGATACACGTGTAGGCGGTGTCGTTGCTGTAAGTGCTGAGGTCGGATTCGTCAGCTTGGGTTTCTTGTTCATCTTCTTGAAGGGTCGACCAGAGGCTTGCTTTGGTGAATCGCGAGGTCTGACGAAGTGTGGAGCGACTTAGTTCTTGTGAGTTTCCTTTAGCAGCATAATTACTTTTCTTGGGTAGAAAGGAAGTTGAGGAGAGGGACTGCGAAAAGGACTTTGCTGTCACTGATTTGCGGGAACCTGCCAAGGATGTTTTGGAAGGAAGTGGTAGTGGAATTTGATGAGGCTCGTCAAGAGCGGTTTCGCTAGCTATTGGGGATGGGGAGTCGACCATATTCGATCAGTTGGAGGTATTCAGACTCTGGAAACAGTAAATGTGTGCACATTTGTTTTGCAAGATTTCTTCCTTGGAACTTTAAAAATCCACTGTATACATCGCCTAGGCAACTCATGTTCTGGAGTGTTGATTGAACTGATACAAATGACGACAAAAGCCATTATCTACAGACTACAGTTAGCACAGCCCAGTACATATTTAAACTAGCTTTATTAACACGTTTCATGGCATTACAGTCCAAATCATTTAAAGCTTTTTACGCCCATAATACAGCATATCATCTAAAGTCCATTCTTCATAATATTTATTGTTGGCTCGCCATCCCAAGCTTTCAATTGGATCGACGGTGCCATCTGGCAACCTCTTGGGTAGTAACACTGAAAGCAAGAAAACATCAATTTAGTCTCTGTCGTTATAACGTTACAAGCGAGCGATCCAGCTGTTCGGAAAACCCAGGACTTATGATAACGATTTGACTTACATGCATGTCGAGCCATGACTATCAGATACCGAATCTTCTTGTGTTGGTCTTTACAAAGTCCCGTGACACTCCTTGGTAGAATTCTGCCATCTGAACTACAAAACTGTTGCAATATTAGCACATCCTAGAAAACGAAAAACCAGTATCGCAATTATTCTTATGATTTTTTGTACTATCCCCAAAACTATAGATTTCCGGCTTACAGTATGTCTGATTTCAATACCAGACCCCAATTTGCAAGCGGGGCAGGTAGTACAAACTTGATCTCCTTGTGTTGGCAATTTTAGTAGGCTGTCCTTCCTCGGTGACGGTTTATGAACACCTCTGATGACAATTTCGCCATTTAATTCTATTTGCTGGACTGTGAAAAACAAAATAGAAATCAATGAGTACAAAACATATATCCAATAAGTTTTGATATATGTTTGAGCTCCTCCAGTCTTGAAGACGCCGCTCGGAACTTACTGTCTTTGATCAACCTTCGTCCTGAAGTGTGAAAGTTGGCCACTGCTGCTGGAAGAGCTGTGTTGTTCAGATGACTAGTTAATCGGCTACATCTGAAGACCGTCTGAACCGGAAGTTTTGTGCTCCACATTTTGAAACACTGCAAGAGTTCAGATTGATTACTTTCGTCCGGCAGTCCGTCAGTGTCAATTGTCAATTCCTCCGCTCCAATTCTGAATACCAAAAACGCTACAAAAATACCACAAACCTATTCCGAGTATATATAGTCTGTACTTATTGAAAATCGCAAACTAATTATCCTTCGACTCTTTTTTCTTTTGCGAGTTTGTTTTGATTTTTTTATGGTCAATGTTTGTTGGCTGTTGTGTTCATTGCGTGTACAGTGTACTGTAGCGTCAGTGGCGTGTGAAATCAGCTTCGAACACATGTGAAACCGATCAAAATGTGCGAGATATCCTTGTCCACCATCTCCGGTTCAAAATCCGTTAGCGCGAAACGAGCGGTTACAAAGGACAAATACGCAAACAAGCCTTTACTAAACTCCAAAGGATATTGTGTTTTAGAATGCAATCAACCAAAAACATCAAGGGCAATAATGAACCTCATTGACAGAAATTGAACAAACCAAATTAAAATTATCTTTATTTGAAGAAATCGCCTTTGAAAAATCATTTCCTGGCAAAAATTCCCTTGAATATTTGTTGACATTCGTGTCCGTTAGATGGACCCCGTGGTGTGTTTTCCTCTGCCTCCGATATAGTACATACCTGTCTGCCCTCTCGGTATATGCCTACATCCTCTGACTTTTGCTATACTTACATACGTCGGAAAACTAGGAGTGTGTATGTGTATGGACATGAGTAAGCACCGCAGCTGCTGCAAGATCGGGCTCTGCAACCGCGGCTTGTGTGGTAAATATCGCACATTTGTCACGTTCCTCTGCAACGGTAGATATCGGCTATAGCCGGAAATTCGCAGCGGCATAAACACGGACGAGTGAAGAGAGCATCTTCACTTGACATCGCTATGCGTATATCCGTGTACTTGAGATATGACTGGAAATGTTGATATGTTATATGTGACGAGGTTTGGGTTTGTGTGTGTATTGATGGAGATTTGGTTTCGACTGGAAGAATTTGTGACCGAGTGGTCGTAAAAGTGCAACAAATTTTTCGGAAGTGTTCAAAATCCGAAACTTGAGCCAATTCCTGAACCGACAATGTAAAGTTTGTGTGTGGTGGCGGCTGAAAGATTGAACGGCGACTACGACAAAGAGAGAAATTCGAGGAAGGATTCAGAAGGTGGTTGGAAGGGAAGGCTGGAAAAGTGGGATAATTACCAAGTTGAAAGTGCATCAGGTCATGCAGTTGCGAAATCTTTTTGACACATGAACTAATGGAATTGTGTTGTAAAAGCGTTTGAATGAGCGCCTAAACGACATGTGATTAAGTTTGGTTGGATCGCGCTGGGTGGGGAAGACGAGTAAACAAAAACAAATGAGCTGAAAGTGGAGGAAGTTGTGCAAGTTGTTGAAGGTAAGAATGTTGGAGATTCCAAAACTTTAAATGAAATATTCCTACAAAGCTCTGGGAACTAATGCATGCCTTGGATTGTTACAGATTCAAAAATTGTGGAAATTTAAGAAGACTTGAATCTGAAGTGGTGAAGACGGTTACAACAACACGAGGCAACATTAGAATCAACCGAGGATTTGGGTGGTGCGGTGAAAACCTGAAGAAAGAAATTCAAAGTTTTACCCAGTTTTGTTTGTGTGATTCAAAAAGTCAGTCGATATGAAATCGCCAAACGAGGGCCAGGTACCTGCAGAAGGTAAGATTGGTCAACTACAAACAATATTGAGATGATTAGATGTATTTTTATTAACTTCGGTGGTTTACGTTCAAAACTGCTTGATCAATGTTTGTATGCTTGGTTCAATTTTTTGTAGTGTTGTTATTGAAGCGTGTGTGGCCGTAAAACGAACCCCAGTCGAATACGTGATGAATCATCTTCTTGAATGACAGATCAAGTTACAGAGCCAGTTTGTAGTTTCATTTGTTCCGATGATGGATGTTAATTGACGCTCTTCATGTTCATCAAGTTTTGATGATTGATGTGTATTCCTGCGTTTCGTTTTGATTAATGCATGTGTGGTCCTGGTGGCAATTGATTTTATATCATTGCTACGTTGTCACAGATTTGATCAAACAGTTGTGTTAAGTTGAAGTTTAATTTCATGTACGGTGTGGTGGTAGTTGAGTACTACTGTGAGTTGAATTTTGGTCATTTTTAATAGCTTGGCCTTTTGATTTGTCGTCACGACCTTTGCCTTGGTTTGGTTGAGTTTTGTTCAATGCACGCTTCTTTTGGTGTTGATAACCATCGGCACTTCCAGCACATAGTCACTTGGTTAGAAAGCATGGAGTTGGTCGGGTGTGTTGTTAGAACAAATTCAATTTAGCCTAGTTTCTCAGTCAGGTAGGAAGTTGTCCTGAAAAGGCAAAGTGAGGCTTTAACTATAGACTGCATTTAGTTTTGTCTACTCTACAAGATTTTGGTCCGCGTGAGGTCACGTCTACGTGTTTGCGTTGCATAAACATGAAGTGGTTATGATATGATGAATATGCTGCTATTCGAGAGCAAGTTAAGGTGAAGATATGAATAGGAGCCATTAGTGGATGCGATGGAATGGAATTTATAATTCACCACCAAAACATGAAAAGTCTTCATCATCATTAGGTTCCTAGTCTAGAGGAAAGAAGAGAGAGAAAGAAGGAAACCTCACAAGAGGATACGGCAGAAGGCTTATAGATAGATACTGATCAGTTTTTTGGCAATTTTGCAAAATGTCAAGTGCAGAAGCATCTCGGTATAATACGTACTTCAGGTTGAGTACAGGAAGGAGGAGGTGGAAAAGGCTAGAAAATAGAAGACTGTAGGAAGTGGTGTTATATTTATATATTTGTTGTTATAGTACACAAATTTGGCATTCGTGAGTGCTCGTGTGTGTACACTTTGCACATTATTTAGCCTCCAAGGTCATAACCGGTGTTAAAGCATGGTTCGTATTTGTAGTGCATTTGCTAGATCGAAAACTTGCTCTCACAAAGCTTTTCAAAATATATACGACCAACTTTATTACGTTGAAATGATAACTGTTTCAACATGCATTTCTAAAGTTTACTAGGAGATTCGACGAAAGCGTACCACGTTCTCGAATCCTAATGCAATTCAAATGTGGAGAACATAGAATTGAATCATGCGATACGTGTCGAATCCTTGTGTTTTGAAGCTTATGAAACTAATTGCAGCGATCATATAGAATTCAGATGTACACAAGAAAAAGTCAATAGGAGCATGGGTAGGCGCTGGTAGAAAGCAGAACCGAATCAGTATTGTTTTGATTTGAATGCACCTGACCTTAACCCTGTAGCCAACTGTTTGCAGTTCAAATTGGTTTTGGTTTCTGTTTTGCACGTAGTTTCGATGTTGTTTGATATTCAATTTCGAAAACACTATTTGTTGGAATACAGAGTTGGTGGTAACTGGTGTGTTGGTTTTTGAAAAGGATCCGCAGAGAAGACCTTTGACTGACTCCCTTGTAAAGTTTGTCACCGGGAAAAGTTTGTTGAATTTTCGTGTTCAAGTGGACATTGCATTTGATCTACTGGAAAAAAGTTTGATGGGATCAGCATAACTCAAATCACGATTGGATCAAAGGGTGAAAGCGTGATTGTGTATAAGTTTGAGAATTTGAAGCATTGGGAGATAAAGTGATACTTGTTCAAAGACAGTGCAAGCGAGTGAGTGACTGAACGAAATCAAACCGAGGCAAAAGGTGGTGGTGACGTTATTGGTTGTTGACGGAACTTATGTAAGTTTGGCAATGTTTACATTGGTTGTCATAGACAGGCGTTGCAAAATGAAATATTTTCTTGATGTTGATGATACATAGTGATGATGGTAGTATGTAGTTGTGACGTCGGAAGCGAAGGTGTCGCTTCCAGCGTTTCACAATGGATGTTTGATTAAATTATGTGTACGAACCATCATCATCTGGTATCATCATGTTTGTTTAAAAGTTGGTATGCCCCGAAGGCTAATCTAATTATGTTGGACTTTTGTAGGTCAAGAAGAAGGTGGTGCTGCTGCTGATGAAGGCGGTGTTGTCGGTGAACTGAATACATCATCAGGTGGAACTTCTCTCACGACGGCTACGACGACGACGAATTCAACTTCACCAGGGACTAAAGGGGGAGAAGCAAGTATGGCGGCTACTACAAATAACACTTTTGTGGATCGGATCGATCCGTTCGCCAAACGGTCGCTTAAGAAGAAGCAAAAGAAATCACAGGGGTCTTCGCGATATCATCAGGCGAATGAAGCGGACCTGGCGCCCTTGCCTTTGTTTAAAGGTGAGGTTTGCCGTACAGACACAAGGAAGGATGTAATTTAATTATGCACGGCGGAAGTGGTGGGAGAGGGGTTTTATTATCTGTAGGTTCGAGTGGAAGAAGTCCAGGGATCCGTCGAGAAGTTCGGAGGATTCGCAGACCATTGATGAAAAAGCAAGATATCGAAAAGACGTTGGAGATTGCTGTAAAGCCTATTCTGAATGTAGATTTTGGCAAACTAGGCTTGTGTTTTTGAGCGAATCTGTGGAGTCTAAAGCTGCTTCCACGATCGAAGAATTCATCGAAAGGAACAATCTCAAGACTGACAGTTGATTGATGGACAAGACGGCTAGATTTGGAAGAAAGCGAGGGAAATTACGATACAGTTTGCGGGTGGCGGCAGGTGGCAGCGTCAAGGCTGCAGTAATAATAAAAACAAAACAAGACCGAAGGTTGTATGTTGCAGTGTGTTAGATCTGGGGGAAGCCTGTTTGGAGACGTGAAGAAAGGCAGAGGAGAAAGTGCTAAAGGTTAGATACATTGACGGCTTGGTTAGCTTAGAGGCGAGGTAGTCGTTTGGCGGCTGAGAAATTTCTTGGCGTTTGATTGTAAATTGGAGCTTATAGGTATACATGTGTCGTTATTGATTTTGGGTGGTGTTGTAGAATTTAATCCGAGAATACACGACGGGTGTACAAATGTCCTTCTTCAATACTCTGTAAGGCGAAAGCGGTGGAAAGAAACGTGGTGTGCGTTGGTTTTTTGACAAGAACTGTGGTTGTGTTTTCCTTGGAAAAAGAAGAGAAAGTGTGGAGAGGCAAAGGCTGGTGTAGGTGCAAGTTTTGTGGTTATTTGGCGAGGTTGGCTGGTGCTGAGGGTGGGAGTGAAAAGTGGTTGGATGAGAAATGTTTGTACACATGCTAGGAGAAAAAAGGCCTTTGACGATAATGATGAGAGTAAAAGAAGGCGGATTTCTCTCAAGGTTTCATTGCGGAGGACCAGAATTCTAGTTTGGGTTTCCTTAAGAATTTTTGCAGTTTTGGACTGTGATGTAACGTGGGTTCAAGGCGAACAAACAATAAATGTGAACGTGAGAAGATGAAAGGAATTGATGCTGAACGAAATTGATTGATTCTTATGAATGGGACAGGACAGGAAAATGCGTGGGAACTACAGTAATGACAAGAGAAGGTTGAGATTCGAAAGCATGTTTGTATGCTGAACCTAATGTGAATTTTGTTTGTTTTGCAGATGTACCAAATGCAGAGCATGAAGAGTTGTTTATCCGGAAGCTGAGGCAGTGTGGTATTTCGTTCGACTTCCTGGATCCCGTCGCGGACCTTAAGGGAAAGGAAATTAAGCGGGCGTCGCTGAATGAACTTGTCGATTATATCACGGCCAACAGAAGTGTCCTAACAGAACCCATTTATCCTGAGATCATTCAAATGGTGAGTGTTTGCCGTATATGTCGGGGTAATGGTTTCTGTTAAAAATTAATGTATTTTGGTGGTTTGTGTAGGTGAGAAAGTAATTTGATGGTAGCCGGCGAACGAGCATCTGAAGATTCAAGTCTGTATAGAAGAGAGAAGATCAGGATAGAAATTAAACCTGACATTTAGCTAAGAGGGGAGGCGAGATGTCCATGTTAATTAGGCTGGCTGTAGGGAGGTAGGTGATTCTCGATGGCGTTACAAGGTGACAGATAGAAGGAGGACCGGCGGAGATTTAAGTTTTGATGCCGGATGCTAAAAGGAGTTAAAAGTTGTGTGTTAATGAGTAACACAAGAGGCTGCTGGGCTAGACTTGGAGAGGCTTGTTTGACGGAAAGTTTGGCGCAGGAACTGGAGGCGAATTCACAACTTTGGCTGCAACGAGATCAGATCGCAAGGTTGAGGTTGGTGGCGTAATGTAGTCTTAGGGGCAACAAGATGAAGTTGGAGAGGTTGCAGAAGGCGATTATAAAAGTTGTGCAAGAGAGAGGCAGTTGGTTGTGGGTTACGAGTGTGAAGTTTGGGGATTGCGAAATTGTTAATTAGATATGCACGCGCGAGCACTAGGTTAACATTGAGAGAGGTGATTGGAGTGGATAAAGTTGGTTGTAAATAGTCGTAAAAAGTTTGTTATTGCGGGAGGGGAATGTGATTTGTGTGCACCGGGGTGACGTAGTAGGTTAGAAAAGCGAATGTTTATTTGGACAAATTCTCATGGGCTTTTGCAACTGATGTATTGATTGAGGTAGGACAAAGAAAGTGGTAGTGGGGGAGGAGGGAAGGAAAAATAGTTGGGAATCGACTTGGAATTGGAATGAAGACATGCTTTGATGGTAGGAGACAGGGAAAGGCCATTTGGACGATAGGAAGAAGGAGTCTCAGATGAAAGCGACTTGAAGTGTTTTCATGTCCGTTTGGAAACGCTTTGGGAAATGTTGAAGCATTAAAGGAAAGGAGCGCGTGGCTTGGCATTGAGAAAGTAGTTGTTGGAACGAGAGAGAAAGTTGTAAAGTGGTGCACGTGTGTCTGCATGCGAAATGTCCCAGGAGAGGTTGTGGAATGGCTTGATTTAGCTTATGGAAAATTGCAGAATACATGTGCTGGCTGCATTGTGAGATGGTTGTAAAAAGATATTGCGAAAATGTAATGGAAAATGAAGCCTTGACTTGAGCGTACAGTGAGATGGAAAAGTGATGAAATCTTGTTGAGATGAGAAGGGACAGGAAAAGAGGAAATTACGACAGGTAAAAAGTAGTATGCGTGCATAGTGGCGAGAGACCGTACGGGTGCAAGGTGACTGTCTGGAAGATTGAAGTTTTGGAGTGGCGGGCGTTTGTCATTGGAGTGAGTGACATGGGAAATGAAAGGCTGCTGATCAGGTATGCTGGACAGGTAGATGGAGTATCTGATTTGGAATTCGGAAACTATGAGTATTTACACAACTTGTAGCGAATTTTTACTGCACGTGAGGAAATGCTATATATGTATGTATATGCTGTTATGCTATAGAAGCTGTATTTTCAGTGGGATACTGAATTAGCAAATGTTGTATGGCTTTCCTGGAAGAGTACAAAAGAACACGTGAAGCGTATATAAGGGAAAGTTAATCGGTGCATTCAGGTTAGACAACAATGGTAGTTTTTCATGGATGTTGTTTGCTTGCCGTGGTGACATTTGTTGTGATGGAAGAAGAAGTTAGACTTGGCCATTTGTGGAATAGTTGGGCAGTTGTGCTCCAGGACATTCATGATAAGAAAAGCTCAGGTATATTGCGTATATACACGGGTATGAACTGCTGGAAATGAAAGTCGTGTAGAAAAAAGTGAGTCATGTATAAGTAGAAAAGTCTTGAGTGAAACTATTGTCTAGGGAAATGGCGGTCATATAACTTATGAATAAAGCAAGGGAAAAGTTTATTGCGAGTATGATCATATGAGACGGAAACGACAAGGGTAACATGAAATGGACAAGTTGCAGTATTGTAACGGGACAAGAGCACTGGAATTTGACACGAAGATCATCGGCAAGCCATTTTGGGCATGAGACTGACGAAGAAGAAAAAGGAAATGTGTCTGGATTTGAACAGGAGTTTGTTGGGGTGGTGGAGGTTGCGTATTTATGCAAGTTTTGAGACAAGTAAGAAGAAAAAAGTAGGAAATGGGGAAGAGGCGAGGGAATTCCCTGTGCGAGATAGTAGTCGGAAAATTGTTTCCAGAAACTTTTGTTGGTTAATAGGAGAAGGAGAAAATGTTGAGAATAGTCGGGAGGAGTATTTGTGCAGGAACGGAGAGACGGATATCAAAAGAAAACATCTTCAATCCATGGATTTGCTGTGGTAGAGAAACTTGGTTATCATGTTTGTTTGGAAGAATTACGAATGTGGACCACACGGGATGTCAAGTTTGGAAATCGGCTGTCGTATCTGGACAAAAGAAATGATTGTGTTTGGGCAGCGTTTTCCTTTGTTGTTCAGCCCGAGAAAAGTCTTGGAAGACTGGAATTGAGCAGGGGATGCTGATGCGAGCTAGCGAGCTGTGGTTGAACCTCGAGTCGATGAAAGTGTAAACGGCGGAAATCCATGTAAAGAAAGCATAGAGTAAAAGTGGTGGTGTGTTTTGTGTAAAGGTGACGTAAGCAAGGAGGAAAGTATTGTTAATGTTACAGTGGTGGAAGCGAGAGGTTGTGGGAGTCGATAGAAGCCCTCGTTGGTTTGTGTGTATTCCGTAGTTGGTTCTTCGTAGGTCAGGAGGGATGCGAATAACGCCGCCCAGCAGCCACAAGAAGAGAGTAAGAAGCACATGGTATTTATACACGGAAAGCGGTGGAGAAAGTTCCGAATTTCGTTGCAGGTTAAGGTGTAGGGGTTTCGACTGACGGCGACGGCGACAGAAAGGAGGAAAAGAGAGCCGAGATTCGCTAGTTGGCCAAGAGGGAAAAGGTTGAATTGTTTCCGGCCAAAGTACGTACAAGGAGTCTTTTGGGATTTCGGTGTGTGTGACTGGGCCCCGTGCGAATTGGAGTCAGTTTCGCTCGAGACCGTTCAAAGATGGATGGTGGAATGGAGACGTTGATGAATGGCGTGGGTTTTAGCGATGGGATGAATTGTGAATGCTCCTGGTGGTTTGGTTAACGAGTCTCTGAGGAAGTTGGTGATCCGACCGACAGGAGGTACGCACGTATATAATCGTGGTTGAGATGCGGTATAGGATTTAGTGAATGAGATTTTGGAGGTATTGTAATTAAGTTTGGGGATGATTTTTGCGGAAGTCCGGTAGGAGAGAGAAAAGTTGGTTTGGCAAGAAGCGAGGTCGAGATAGTAGGAGGAGGGAAATTGCAAGAAAAAGACTTTTGAGTGGCCTGGGAAGATATGGGATTTGTGTCTGTCCGAGATGTGAAATGGGAAAGATTGAAGATTAGAATTTGAGGACGATGATCGGAAGAGGAGGAATTTGAAGAGAGAAACAGATGGGTGAACATGGGAGATTTTGTTGGGAAATTATTAATAGATTTTTTGTGTAGAAGAGAATCTAGTGAATTGGAGATAGCGAAAATGTGTGTGAAATGAAGTGGGATAAAAAGCATTGAAAAACTAGAATTGGATGTGAAGGAAGATGAGGAGACTATTGATATAGAATATGTATAAAATATACATAGTGTTCGGGGAATGGCACGCCTGGGGATGAAATTCGCCAAATGTGGTAGTGTAGATAGCTTAAGGGATGTACGATGTACGCAAGATGGAATTGAATGGGGATTCGAGAGTGAGACTAATGAATGTCGTTGAATGGATATTGTAATGATAATTCGATGGGAACGTGGCAAAAGGATGGGTTAAATAATATGGCATGTGTAAGTGGGAAAAAGGAAGATTTTTGATGGGATTCCTCCTTGGGTGCTAGAGCACTAGAAGAAGAGTGTCGGACGGAATAAATCAGTACAATCGCATTGAATCAGCAAGCGATTGGATGACGTTGGTGTGCACTAGAGCCAAGAATAGATTGGAGAAATATTTGGCAGGATTTTAAGGAGGCTGTGTGTGTATGCGGAATGTGTAACGGAATGCTTGAAGGAAATGATAAATGACTTTATGGAGGAAGTCGAAGGGTTTGATGGTGGCAAGTGCATGGACGGAAATGATGTATGAATGTTGATGACTAATTATGATGTGTTTTATGTGTTTTAGATTGCAAGAAACTTGTTCCGTGCATTGCCACCTAGTGATAACCCTGACTTTGACCCGGAGGAGGATGACCCGACATTTGAAGCGGCGTGGCCTCATTTACAGGTGAGTTATAACAACAAGGTTGAACGAAATATGTTTTGAAAGGCTGCAACTAATTTTGTGGTGTTTTTCAGTTGGTGTACGAGTTCTTCCTGAGGTTTTTGGAATCGCCAGACTTCCAACCGAGCATAGGGAAGAGAGTGATTGAC
>JAQGBJ010002879.1:0-14672 GCA_034698345.1 Sphaeridia pumilis
TGCCTCTTCTTGTTGTTGATGTTGTTGGATGGATGCGTAAATATGTTTCCCCCCAGGAGCATTCCTTTCCTCCCATCATCGAGTCTTGCCGAGATCCACGACGAGAAGAGCCAGCAACTTTGCCTGTTCAACAAGATACCAAGTCAGTTCATTTCAGACGTGCTCAAAGTGTGGTATATATAAATTCTATTAGTTTCTCAAACTCACGTCCGTGGACCGGCAAAAAGGTGTACACAGGGAATCCGGGAAATTCCTCAGTTAGCTGGAAAACAGAATCAACAGGTGAGTAGCCAGTTTGCAGAAATATTTGCCAATTCATCAAGTATCGACATACCTTTCAAGAAAGTTTAGCAGCGGCCGATATTACAATACAACGAGGCTGATGAATGTGGTTTGGCTGGGGCCGCATTCCAATGGCCATGCCATGATCGGTGTGGTTTGCTTTAGGCGAATCCGCTATGCATTTGCATTGACGTTAACGGTTCACTTGAATGGTTCTCGATAACTACTTGGCTGGTGCTCCCTTTGATCCAATCGTCATTCTTCAAAGTAAATCTAAACCAATATGAAGCAATTCAGATTATCAATTGTAATTTTCTTCAAAAGTTTGTGGTCAAGTTACAAAAAATTCAAACAACTTACGTTACGAAATTCAACAGGTTACAGTTTCACGATATTTTCTCACACAATCTTGTGATTTTCTCGAATTATACTCACTAATTACATTACTTAATCGAGGTGAACAGGTTCGAGCTGCAAAAGTACACGTTGATTGAAACAATCGAATTAATTTATTGTGGAATGTTGCTTTAATTTCAATTAATCAACGATAATTGTTTTGTTGCAGGAATGAGGTAAACACAACAATACGAAGGAACCTTTTGTTTACGTACCATTGAGTACCAAGAAAATTATGAGCGAAAACCGAAAACGGTCATAGAGTGCAACAGCAGTGTACGCTGGTTCTGAAAAGCACGAAGGGGCTGAGTACCCGCTCCTGGAGAATTTCAAACTGATTTGGCGGGAGCGTTAGAGAGACATGTGCTTGTTTTGTTATTTGTTTTGATAAAATTGTGCTTCGCAAAACCAATGTGATTTTGTTTCAATCAGAACCCAAGACCTTCCCAGTGATTTGACATTTCGCCGACATCTGACATTTGTCAAAACGTGACTTGTTGACAGTTTTCCGTTTGCCGTATATGGAAAGCATACTTCCGGTTAAAACGACAGTTTTCTCTTTGCGTTCTCAGTGTTTTTGTGGTGACTGTGCTGCACAAACTTTCAAAGTGAAAAACTAATAATTATGCAGTTGTAGCAACAACTTTAAGGTGTGGAAGTCACTCAGATACAGCTGTCTTGTTAAGAACATTGTATGAATACTGTGTGTGTGTGTACTGTGTACCGAGTTCAAGTTGAGCGGATCGGATTCCCAAAGTTGCAAGCCGAAACCTAGTGAATACTAATTCATTTTCACGATCCGTCTCTTCGGAATTTGTTAATGAGTGTGACTCTTTGTGAACATGATGGCCAATTACGTAATTAGTCGTAGTAGAAATCCAACAACAATCTCATCAGCAGTTCATTTGGCTTGCACAGAAACTAGTGCGTGAGCCGAATGAAGGAACTTGATTTTGCCATTCGCTTACGGTAAGTTGGTGAATCCGCATTCTTCTTTACAATTCTTTTTGCAATTTTCATACTTGTTGAGTTCACGTCCAAACTGCGTTCCAAGATACAAAATGTTGATCATCTTCACCCATGCATTTTCATTTCGCGCTTTTGACAGTCACCGACTTCTCACAGCGATTTTCATCATATTTGAGGACATGATTCATCAACTTGATATTCGACGTTTACGTCGTTTGTTTACTCTCACCCATCATCTGATACTCAGTCAGTCAGCCGGCGTCAACTTAAACACAGTTTAAACGACAGGAAGGAATGTGCCGATAATCTTCTCTGAGCAATTCAGCAAAGCAACTTTAAGCCTCTGATAGATAGCCCTGCTGTCATAGCCATAGCTGCTTTTGCTTTTGTTCGTTTAGCAAGTTGATGATTGTGTGATTAGGATTGGAATTTTCAAAAGTGATATCATCTCATGAATTAACCTGTTGAATTGCTCTCGTAATCGACCACCACCAAAAGGTCTTTGCCAAGGCAATAGCCAAAGAATGTTCTCAATTGCTCTTCTTCTTCTTCTTCCTTCTCTTCCTTTGATAGTCCATGTGATTTATCCCAATTTTTATATGCTGTAGACCCTGAACTGAACTTTTTACTTAAGGTAGATATCATCGGAATGCAGCCCCACAATTTGCCATCTGAAATGCTTGCTCAGCAACCATCTCCCTCGGTTCTTCCTGTCTCACGCATATCCGATAAATCTCGGTCAAATTACCTAATAGCTCCACAACATCTCAAAGTCTCTCTTCTGAATATACTACAAGGGGCCGGTCGGCGTGGTAGAAGAGCCATTTCCGGCGTTAACTGCTGGCTAAATTACCCTGAAACATGCCATTCTCTCTCGTCCTCAGTCCTCGTGTTATATATTAATGTCGTCCCCAGCCTTTGATCAGTCAGCATTCCGGATATGATGGTCTTGGTTGGTGAGCGTCTCTGCATTCCGGAATACAGTTCACTCTCAGTCTGTCAGTAACGCTGCCACGTTATCTAAACTCACCATTCACCATTTACAGCGTTAGTTTGACCGTTAAGGATCGCAGCAAGCGTTATTTCGCCAACAATACAAAAATCTCTCTTGCTCTCTTGAATTTCCGCCTCCGGTCCGTCCTTTCCGATTATCAAAAGAAGAATGAAGTTGTGAGAGAACACATTTCCACGTTTGAAATTCATTGCGCGAATAATGCAATTCCGCTTCATCAATGGCATGGATATATGAGCGGCGAATGTAACTTCCGTTGCGGTTATGGCTTTTGCTACACCTGAACAGCCACCCTTGCATCCTGTCCGTCTGTCAGTCAAAGGACCAACTCATCAACTGACTGACCATTCACAGAAATATCATTGAATCAAATGAGGTCCCTCACTTACGTAAAGAAGCTCTAAGGCTTATTGGAATGTCTTATATTTTTAGAATCCAAAAGGGTTGTGTATGGAATGCCTTTGAAACCTTCTAAACCTTTGGCTCTTTTCCACGGTTTTTTAATCCTGTTATATATCTTTATTATTCCCTTGTTGCTCATCTGGCTTGGGCTTGTACTTATTGCCCATTGAAAATTCCTGAGCCGTCATCTTGGAATGCAGCCTCTTTGAACTGCCCAAATGACTGACTACAAGAAGGATAACAAGATGCCACTCTCATAGAACCAAAGGTCGCCCAGTATGTTTGAAAAAAGATAAGCCAAATTCCCATGCGTTCTTCTTACCAAAGAATGTAAGTTGAGAAGCTGGGAGCCATGAGATGGATGCAATTGGTGAATCGTGCATAATTCGCATTGGTGTATCCACATAGAGCAAATGGAATAACAATCGGTGAGCCGTAATAATTCACGGCGTTTAACCTTGCTAAATGCATCGTATCGTTGTCGGAGAAGTTGACAGGACAAGGCGATGGATGGATTATGGATCGATGAATTGGGATGAATTCGATATACATTGAACAAGCTGAATGTTTTGGCCATTGGAATACGCCGGCATTCCATGCACACATTGTCGTTGAAACGGTTCAATCAAGCGTGGAATTTCATGCACGCTTATATACGCTTGTTATCCATATAGCCATTAATCAAACAACAATCAAATAGGCAAGAAGCTCAGTCAGTACATGGCTCTCTGGCATTTCTTGAAACTATGAAGGCATGCAATCTGGTGACCTGGGATTTCGCCAATGACCATCTGCGACCACAAACCAGGAGCAGTTATGTAGTTGTTCTTGACCATGTTTGCGCCGCAAGGAATCAAGTCCCATGAATTGTCTGTTCGCCTGTCAAAAGGATTGTGGTCAATTAGTTGTAATTGGCGAGCTCCTGCTCAAGTAGTAACTGAAGTAACTGAAGTAGCTCAAGTTGGTCAGGTTGAAGAAGGCGCCCCTGACGACCAAGCTACTGGACATGCTTTGGTTTTGGACCTCAAATTCAGAGACTGACCACAATCAGTCAGAGCCCGTCGGCCGGTTCCCAGTTGTTGTAAAACTTTGGTTTATCGGGCGTTGATATCAAAGATTTGTTTGCTGAAAAAAAATCTGGTGGTTTCGTCGTCCGCCGGTTGGAGTGTGTCTGCTGCGAGAGGCTGAATTGGCCTTCCGGCTTGGTATGTTTGGATAAGATAATCAATACAAGCATTTCGGTAGCTCCACAGCCCCAAGATTGTAGTTCTCAAAAGGTCTTTCGAAGTTGCCAAAAGCTATGTAAACAGTGGGTTGTGGGAAGTGTTGGTTCTGTGGACTGTGGATTAATAATAATTTTTGCTTGATTTTGCAGGGACGATAATGGGGCGATTGGATCATTATGCGAAGCGGGACTGTTGAAGGCTTGAACGTGAATGGAGGTGTCAGTAGTCATCGTTGCGTCACCGTTGAGTTACTGACTGGAGAAACTATTCTCATCTCCACGGAGGTAAGTTTCAGTGTTATTATTCCTCCGCGCGCACTTCCGCCAGAGGACGCTTTGCGAAATGCTCGAGGGCGCTGGGGCTGCAGCTGCGCTGCAGCTCCTTTGGAAGTTAATTCAGAGACTTTTTTAGCTCCAGGGCTCTTTCTTAAAAGACTGCAATCAGTTATTAGTTGAAATTAAATTAGCAATTCATTTTGCCTGCCTGGCAGGATGCTTTATGAGATCTCCGAAGTGGATTCAGTTGAGTTCGGAGGATGACTTACGGCCATTCGAGGCTTCAGGAGGACTTGACAAATTGGATGAGCGTCAAATGATTCCTCTACTAAAGACGGGAGCGGCAGAAGCGTCAAGAAACGGATACGACTGAAATACAAATTGCTTAATTATTTTCAATTTATTTCTTTATTGCCTTCTTATACTGTTTGTGAAAGAGAGACAATGGTGGTAAAAAGTGGGATCTCGTATCTAATTATTGGTGCAGGAATGACAACAAAATGTGTATGCATTAGCATTGTTATATAAGGGGGAAAGATGGATTGCGTTGTTTTTTCTATGTACTACGGACCTGTAAGCGCGCTTACAAAGTCACTTTAAAAGGCTGTTAGATTGGGCTGCAAGTGTCATTGTTATTATCAATTGTGTTTTTGATAGCAGCAGCAGCGGCGTGTACTTGAAATTCATCATTGAAATTGCTTGTCCGTGGACCCCCTAAGGAATAGCGGATCCGACTGGCTGAATTATTATTAGGTTTGCCAGAGGGCGCCATTTGCAAGTTTTTTGGTTGCTAAAAGAAACAAGGTTTAAGATGAAGAGAATAGGAACAAGAGGCAGAATTAATGTAATTTAATTACAAGAATTGTAATTTTTTTATAATTTACTTCAGCGGAAGCGGAGTTACTTATAGCCGATGATAGCCAAAGGGGAATTCGGTTTGCATTTTGAAGACGTCGGTAGGTGAATTATGTCGTTTGAAGAAAGTTGGGCTGGAATTCCGCCATGGGCGCCAGGAGCGCCATCGATTTAAGTTGGCGGTCCACCTGTTGCTTATGGACTTGCACGATTAACGTGATGTCAAGGGCAAAGGTGAACAAGAATCTGCTTGGAAAGGCTTGGGTTTTGGATGAATTGCATTTTTGTTTGATGGACAGAAAATATTTGCCTTGGGGAAAGGAGCTTTTAAATGACTTTCTATATGGTTGACATGGAATTTAATGGACTTTTGATCAAAGTCTCTCAAGTCAGGTGGTGGACGCGGCAGCGTTTGTGAACGTGAGGAAATTACACTTGAGGCAATTAGCGTCCTTGGAAATAAGTAGTCGAAGAGGATTGTCAATCAAGTGGCGGGAGTTGATGCTGCTGCGCTTGCGCTGCTGCTGCTGCAAGCAGTTAAAAAGCGCGACAAACATGCAGTAACCTTAAAGTGTTTAACGTAACGCCGTTTGTTTATTGTTCCACAGGGGAAGACGACATGCAGCGCGATATGGAATCGAGTCGAAGGCGAGTTGGTGGCACGCGGTGTGGTTCATCCGCAAATTTTTGGGCTTGCCATCAAGGCTGGTGAGTTTGCCATTTTGCCAATTTGTATTCACGAGTTGTTGGAGCGGATGATGTTGCGAATTCGATGGGTGGTTGAAATCTTGTCGAGCTTTGCAATAATAATCAGCGAATGATTTTTGTGTGTGTGGTCCGCCGTTCTTGTAGTTTTGTTGGGTAGGGCTTTATTATTGCGAAAAATTTTAATGATTGACTTTTTGTTGCAGGATCCGATTGGGTATTTGTCGACCCGGAGGCAAAGGTCTCGAAATATTTTCCAAAAGAGTGGAAGTCGCCGTTGATGAACCCGACTTCTGTCAATGTGAGTCCACGTTGTTGGGATAAGAAATAAGGAGTCCGAAAGCTTCAAGAAAAAATCACGATAACACACACTCTACTGACTATGGGAGCCCTTGAAGAATTTTTCTGAACTAGTTTCACCAGAAGAGAACGTTGAGCAAAAAAGCTGAAGTCATTTTTGGAAGTTCGTTCCCAGCGTTAGCTATAGCTCCGAAACCTGGAATCCAGAATCCCAGAGCTCATCATCATTAGACACAATTTCAACTGTCAGAAAGAAGGATGGTGAAGCTAATGACGAGCTGGAGACTTTTGTATCTGTTGTTTTCCATGTATTTCTCGAGATTCATTCACCTGTCTGGTCCTTGGGGGTAATTTGTCCCGTAATTACATCATATTTCTGAGCAGTCGCCCTCACTGAGGCTCTGAATGCCAAAGAAATGAAAGATGAATTATGACCCTTGGGACCGTACCTTTTCCTTGGGGAGTTTGTCGAGAAAGGGTTCCAATAAATGTATATGTTTTCTGTTATACAGTTTCCTTTGGAATGTGTGAGCCCCACAAAATATCGTGTATATTTCTGACAAGGAGTTTATGAGACAGAACAAGTCGTATAATTTGTACCTCGGCTCACCTGCTGATTTTACGAGAAGAATGTCCACTGGTACAGTGTGTCCCCAGGATTGGTTTTGGTGACTGCGAGTATTGAAACGAGGCTGTTGGATTCATTTCAGGCCCACTGTATGAACATTTTTCAGAGGAAGGTGCGCGTGTGTCAAGGTGTAAATCGCAAGCGCCGTGTGTGTTATCGCCCATCATAAAAATGTCTAATTGTAACTTGTATTTAAATGGGCAGAATTTATTATTTTGTAAGTAATGAACTGTCTTTTTGGAATCCGCAGGACAACAACAAGGCGCTGGTGCTGTACTGTCGGGTGCATTTCTACCTGGAGGCGCTTCCGCAGAGTTTGTAAGTTGGAATATAAAAATACCGTTGGCTTCTTGGTTGTAATATATAATTTATGGATTTTTGGTAGCTTTTAAAGGGTGTTTGTATGTATAATATTAGTTCAAGGGGTTTTGGTGGTGTTCAAGTCCGGATGAATTTCGAATAGCGCGAGCTGCTGAATCCAATCTTTCTACTCTGACCCCAGAAGTTTCAAGTCTCAAATGGAAGTCCCATTAGAGGCACACTTTTGGCTTGAAGGATTGCTGCCATAAACTTTTTTGTGATGACCTGTCCCTTGCTGACATTTGAGGATTTATGCCCGGTCCATAACGACGCGGAGTGTCCTCTGAAGCTCTGTCGATTTAAATGATATTTTATATGACCCATGGCGGGACAAGACCAGGAGTATCGTAGATACGTTTTGGCTGTGGGCCAAACATTGTATAATATATAATTGTAATTGTAACGTAGTCAGTAGTGTGTAAGTTTACGTCGAGGAATTTCGAGCATTTGTGTGGTTTTATTACCTGTTGGTGAAACTTGATCCAGGTTGAGGCTTTTGTGAACAAGAGCATGTTGTTATATATGCTATACCGCCCGAGTATATTATAGGATGTGGAAATTGCCAAAAGAGAAGCAAGACAAGCAGTTAAGTAGCATGTTTTATATGATGGTTGATTATTGTAGTCAGTCAGTTAGTCAGTCAGCCGAATTATTAATCCCATGAGGAATCCGGTCCCAGTCCCACCAACAACAAGGCTGGGCACAAGTTTTGTGTAACTTGTCTTTTGGGCTATTGGACAGCAAGAGTCTTCTTGGTCGACTTGTTCTTTTTAAAACAATTCAAAAGGGGCTGAACCAATCTGAGGAGCAGTAAACTAGAAGCTGGCTAATAATTTATGAGCAAATTTTCTTGTTTGAATACCTATGCTACAGCCATCAAGTTTGTATTTACGTGTATGCTCAATGAGCAAAGAAGGTTGCAAAAGGGTAATTAGCCGTATCTGGTTTTGAGTCAGTCTGAAGACAGCAAGAGAGAAATTGCCCAAGATGGATATCGGAATTTTCAAAGAATATCGTGTCTGACTATGTAGATAGTTGGTTAGTGTGAGAGAAGGAATGTTGCCAATATTTTTGCAAGTTACAGCAAAATGCGTGTCTGTTCCCTGTCTGGTCATCATGAAGATCTTAAGATAGCCCGCTGAGCCTCCGTTACCTGATTCAAGTCCACAGGTTAACGGCTAACGGCCATGAGAGGATCGTAAATTTAACGAATACTCTTGATAAATTATAGGCTTTGAGAAGTGGCGAATTAATGTCCTGCACGGCCTGCAGGGTGAGTTATTCAGGACTCAAAGGTGTCGACTTGAGCGTTGGTTGTTGGCGTAGGGCCAGTGGTAGATACATGTTGCCAAAAGATTAATTACACTGTTGATCAAATTAAAGCTCGATGAGGAGCAGAGACATTTAAGGAATTGGACAGACGATGACACCAAGGGATGAATTTGCAGGTCTCTGTAGGGAACGTCCATTTAAGTAGCGTATTTGGAACGTATGGCGATGATGATGAATACCATTCTTGAACTTGAAACTGTGTTCAGTAGCTAAATGGGTTCACACCATGGGGAAGATGACAGTAACGAGGAGGGATTTTAAACGCTTTTGCCTCAAATAGGACATGGGCGGGTTGAAATGTATAAATATATTGATGCTAATGTATGTTTCTTGTGATTAATCCACAGTGACGTCGTGTCAATCCTCCACTACTACCTGCAACTTCGGCAGAACCTCATCAGCGCTCCGCGCGCCTCTGCAGCGAACCTAGTACAACCCGTCGCTTTGGCGCTCCAAGCCGAGTACGGCGACTGGAGACCTGGAGGTGAGCTCCCAGAATGGACCGTCGGGACGTTGAAGCTCGGCAAGATGGCTCTTACGCGCGAGTACCAGGCGCTTTCCGGAATGGGTCAACCGGCGGCGCGGCTCGCGTTCATCCGGTTGCTCATGCCGGCCTACAACATGCACCTCTTTATCATGACGCTAAGGACCAAAGAAGGCAAGGATGCGCCTGTCTGGATAGGTGTGACGCCCAAAGGGATCGAAGTGTACCAGGTGAGTGGATGGAGGTCTTGATCAACGTTACAGTCGTTGGAAATCTTAAAATTCAGTTTTTAATTTTGTACCCTTGCTTTTCAGAATAACGTCGGAGTTCTGAAGATTCCGGATCAGCCCAAAGTAACCTTTCTGTGGGCCAACATCACCAAACTTTACTTTGAGGTACGAAGCGGCAGCATTAAAAATACATGTAGTTGGCTCAATAGCGTAAATGGCTCAAAGGTTCGCTACCGACTGTCTGACCGAAGGCACGATTGAAAGTGCATTATAATGTTCAATTTGTGAACCATTTGTATGTTAATTTATGAGACGGGCATGACTTTAACGTGTTCACGTTTTGCTTGGATCACAGACAGAACCGGCACTTGTTTCTTGTTGTTTCTCTCCTTGGCTGTAAACGCTTCTTCTTTTATAATTTGTGCAAAAACAGCACAGGTGTTTATACCTAGTTGTCAGGTTGTTGTAAACTCATTTAAGAATTTTGCGAATCAGCTCAGAATCAGGTCCGCCTTCTCTGTATTTAAGCTCACAAGTTATTGCTGTAGCTGCTATATACTACTATATACAAAGTTGCCCAAAGCTCAGCCCTTGAATGTAATTTATGATTCTCGCCGTGTCACTGTCAATATGTTGAGCGTGAGCAATTGCTCATAAACTGATGGCGGAATATTTTGCAAAAAATTCATTACACGGGGAAACGCATCTCCTTTCCAATTATCTCTGTGTCTGTTTAATCACATGACCAAGTGCAACTTTAATTACCTTGAATTTCAAGGTATCCCAAGTGTACATTTAACTTGACATTGTTTGGAAAGCTACTTTTTACCCCTAGACACTTTCTTGACGTGACAACAACAAGCAGAATCCTTCTTCTTTTATTGTTCATTTCCAAGACAGACTATTATCGGGGGATTTGGCTAGAAAAGTGCTAATGTCATGTTTTAGCAAAAGGTTGAGTCAGTGTTATTGGGATGTGAAAAGTTTTCGCACCCTCGTTAATATGCTGAGAGAGCTCTCAAGTCTAGTCAATGTTTCTTTGTGGCAAAAGTGAAGAGTCGTGTTGTTTTGAAGGAACAAGTGTTTAAATATGATAATTCAGAGTAAATGAAGACACTTGAGAGATTTGCTGACGCTGGTGGCGGCGGCAGCGCCGCCGCCACTGCTACTTTTACTGCTTACATGAGCCAATGTGAACTTGAGGTCAGTTTGAGGGTGGGAATGGAATGCCGCCACAATAGCTGAGCCAATATTGTTATGTCTTTGAATATGTGGAGATTTATGTATTTATTTGATGCTGACGTATGTTTTGTATTGGTTTTTCAGCGGAAGAAATTCGAGATCCGTGGCCGTGCTTGTCCATGGGCAGGATCAACAACTCAAAAGTTGTCATTTACAGCGTCGAGTGAGTCGGTTCCAAGACACCTTTTGATTTTGTGCAGATGTACGCACCAGTTCCATTTATCCAACAATAAAATGTTTGTCGAACTCAACACGACCAATGGGAGCGGTGGTAATCATCAGGTGCAACAACAACAAGGAAAGTCGACGACGTCGATGATGACAACAAGTGTCTCTTCAGAATCCGGTTGTAATTCGACCCACAACAGTACGAATGGGACCCTGGGCAAGAACGCTGACGACAAGATGCTCGACCTCTCGTTATGGGCGGACGGCCTTTTGCTCGGCGGTCAAGCGAATAATGAACATCAGCGAGTTTCAGTCATCAGCAACGCCAGTTCCAATACTACTTCGGGCATTGTGTCTGATCGAGTCTACAGTCTGGATGGAAGTGAGGGTAGGTAGAGGGCTATGGATTCTTGTAGATTTTGAACGGGAAACGAGGGATTATTATTATTAGAACAGGTCCATCCGGGGGAATATGTAATAAAATGGACGGAAGATGTCAGTGTAGTTTTAAAAGCTGGAGCTTTTTGTGTATTCACGTGGTTTGGCCAAGGCTTCTAATATCTTGACAAGAGACAACAAAGGAATTTTACGACACCAGCTTGTAAATATCATAACGTGATTCTGTATTGTATACAACTTGGTGTAAAATCAGCACTGAGGTGGCTGAGGCTCCAGAGCTTTGCTGGAACAGGCCCTTGAGTTTGACACGGCCTGGGGATCAATTCAAGATTTTAAGATGAGCCAAGGAAGATGAGCAGATGCAATGTGGGCCCTTTTCCTTCCTCTCAACATTTTGAACAAGAACGCAAGATGTGTTTAGTAGCTTAAGCCCTTGGGCTATTCAGAAATTTAAATCCCTGAGGTTGTGTAAGGAACAGTTGTCCGTTCTTGTTCACTCTCGTTTGTATTTTGTATCCCATTTCATCTTGGCAGTCAGTCAGGAGTCTGCGTCGAGGCTGCTTCGAGCTTATTTTTGTGACGACGACAAGAGTCATAGGAACTTTGATCCTCTTTTGAAATCCTACTACATTTAATTCCCATCTGTTCCTTGCAGAAGACCTGGACCTCCGCGAGATGCCTTGTTCCTGCAACCAGTCGACCTCATTGGAATCCCTGAGCTTCAAACCTTGTAAAGGCCGGTGTCATCCCGGCTCTTCTCCGTCCCTCCCAGCCCATAATGGACACCACCGGCACGCCGTCCCTTCATGTTGTACAGGCGGTGGCGGCGTTGCCGCTGCCGTGCTTTCAACTTCCGAAGACCGTGATGCCAAGTACTGGTACTGTGACTCGGACTGCGAGGACTGCTGCGACGACACTATTTGCAGTAACAACAAATCTGGCAGTTCTTTAGTCCGCTCGACGGTTCCTGCTGCTGCTGATAATGAAGAAGAGGACGCCGACGAGACTTGTTCCCGAAGAATGGCCCATTGCGAATGCAACTCTTGTACTACGGACGAAGAGATGGAATTGGACGGTTCAGATGGTATGGAGAATGGCCACCACCACCACACACCGTCTATGGCGAGCGAAGGGACCTTAAAGGCCGGGGACTTGGAAGAGGTCATTTTGGACGATGACATTACGCACCCTTGTGAGAAAGAAGGCGCGTCCTTGTTGTTGGTGACCGGTGGTGGTGTTGGTGGGACCGGAAATGGAGGAACGTGCCATAAGAACAATAAGAAAAGAATTCCTGGTGGACAACAAAGAAATGGTGTGGACAAAAAGAGGGGGGAGGAAGGAGGTGGGTTTCTGCTGCCTTCAGATCCCACTGGTGGTTCGAGAGGAGATGATGATATCCAGCAGACTCCAGCAATTCTCCAGGAACACGTGTATGGAGAAATTGAAGATGATGAGCAGAAGAAGCCCAAGAGGCAGGAGAGGTCTGACGGGCAACATTTCTCTACCAGAAAGGGCCTTCAAGGTTCCACAGCAACATCAACAGCTTCAGCTCTCCAGCCTGCTGTTACTGGAGGAGGACAAAAGAAGGAGCAGGACGAGGGCTGCCAGCAGGAAGGCAACAAAAAGGGGGAATGTAAAAAAATTCTTCCCAAATCGGAACCAAAGGAATTTTGTTCATCCTCCTCCGCCACCAAAGTAAATACTCGGTCCACCAAGAACACTACGACAGTTTCCGCTTGTCACGGCCAGTGTACAGAGGTGATTCCGTCGGAAAAAGGGGATTGTTGCTGTCGCTGCGACTGTTTTGACGGAAAGGCTCCTTCTTCTGACGTAGTCAATGAAGACGATACCAAAAGGCTGAACCAGATTCTAGCCAAGGAAATGGGACTCAAGCCGAAGATTGCGTCTCTCAAGTGCCTTCGAACAGGGCGAAATCCGGGTACTACAACAGTAGGCAAAGTTAGTGCCACCACTTCGTCAACATGGATACCGGGTGGAAGTAAATTAGTGGGCAAGAAGAACGCTCTGAATAGTAAAAAGAATAAACATCATCACCACCACCATCATCATCACCATCATCACAACTACAGTGGATCCCAGTTACAAAACGACTATGTCGAATTCGGTGAAAAGCTTCAGCAGGGCAAGTACCCCAACGGTCGAACCGTTAGTAATAACTTCGATACTGACTCGGACTATGTTCAGCTGCCGCCATTATGTCCTCGGCCATTGCCCAAGAAGCCTTCGACGAACAAACTATGGAAGTTTATGACTAAAAGCAGCAGTAATAGTGGTAGTAGTAACAAGACCAATGGCAAGCTTAAAGGTCACCATCATTGTTCTTCAGGGAGCTGCAGCACTACAAGTGATAGTGGAACGCCGTCGCCAACACCACCTGGTCCACCAGTCAACATGTCAACTTTGCCGCGGAGACACAAGCTGGATTATGATAAAAGTGTGTCTGAACCCATTTCGCCATTGAGCAAACTGTCTTCCAAGTCCACCAATGCACTTCATAAGCTGGAGGATATGAACAGACCTGAACCACCGCCAAAGCCTTTGAAACGGCACGTATCGACGAATATACCAACAAAATCTGCTAGTAATGTAGTAGAAGCCAGATTTATTACAGCAAAGCCTCAGATTGTGATCCATACTGCTAATGCCGAAGCGGCCCCTTCGGGTATTCCGATTCAGGCTGAGATCCTCTTCAAATCAAACGGTGTCTCCGGTCCAGTTCCAGCTTCACTGTATTCCAGCAAGTCTCTTGGAAATCCACGAAATTATGCTTCTCTTGGCCAACTCCAGCATTCGCAAAGCGTTGATAATATCTACGATACTGTAGCAGCTGAAGAACCGCCGGTTTCTGGACTAACTCAAGGTCACAGGGCGACTACGGCCTCGATTCCGTGTCTGACTCCACCTCCGTATCCAACCGCTGCAAAGCCCCGCTCAAGTCAAGTAGTCATCAAGACCAATAATTACGTGGATGTCCATGCTTCGGTAGTAAGAAGCCGTGGAGCTACGCCAACTGTCGGCAAGGCATCAGCGGCAAGCCGGATTGGCAGCGTCCCCAACAACCTAAACAACTTCCTTTTGGGACTTCAGAACCTGAAACCGCTATCGAGGGCTCCTATTGTTCAGCCGGGCACTGGGACCATGACGTTACAACATGACAACAACAGCTCGGCTTCAACTACTAATCAAGTACATCACAGTCAGGCGGCTGGAAACCTGCATTCAACAGCGCCCCCACTACCGCCCAACAACAGTCTTCGGACAGCTTCTGGTTTCGTGACCAGTTCGGCAGCAACACTCCAGCATCAGACGGGTGGAGGCGTGGCTCACATAAATTCTTCAAAGAACATGATGCAGTATGGAAATGGACTCAGCATGTCCACGACTGC